>KK120759.1:57066-101879 GCA_000611955.2 Stegodyphus mimosarum | reverse complement strand
GTAACACAACATGGTACAATATGGAACCTTGACGAGGGTAAGTATGCAAATAAAATTAAGAATTTAATGGAAAGTTACAATTAATTTTAATTTGGTGATACCTGTACAGTTTCCTTCATATTTTGATATCTTACGTATATAGATGTAAGATAAAAATATGTAAATGTAAATTATAATTTAAATTAGCAATATCTCTTTAATGCTTAATTTTAATTTGAATATTTCCACTCTCTGTTCTAAAAATAGTAACTTTTTCTGAACTACGTCCATTCGAGACAAATCATATCATATGACTTTGACATAACGCTGCTGACGTAAATAGAATTAAAATTCAAACAGCCAATAGTAATTTTACATCATTATTAACTATCTAATCAAATACAGTGAAACCGAACTCTGAATTAATATTTCATCCTGAACACAAGGCATTTGCTTTCTGCCCCTCCTGGATAGATTGCTGCTTGTTGATTTCCTTTTTTCCGCAAAGCAATATAAAATATGTAACTGTTCTGGAACGGGCATGAATAATATGAAAAGTATTGGTGTCGCAATGCACCATCAATATTTTTCTAAGCAATAGTACTATATAAGCTAAGTCTGCTTCATTACAGCTAGTAGATAGGATACGAAACTATGCAGGGAAATCTCAGCTTCCTCCAAAAAAGGTAGTATGCAATTATTTTAAATAATGTTAAAATTTATGGATGACTGAACGTTAACATAGAATATGTTAAGATAAACTTTGAAGGCTCCCATCTTATGAAAAAAAATCTTAATTTTTTCATATATAATTACTATTTCTATTTATTAATTTTTTAATATGTAATGGAGTGAAGTTTAAGTTTTTATACATTTTTATTTTGTTTTGTTTGCAATGTTTTAACGCAGCTCAAAAAGGCCAGTTGCCTTTAAACAAGGAACGAGGCCATTAAAAGTAACTACCGAGTACCCCACTAAATGTCGGTGAATTATTGTATTATTTTATTAATGTGAGTTTGCCCGTAATATGGAAGTGTTGGCATTCAGAGAAAGCTATGGGATCTCCCGTTTTTGTACAAAATAAGTAAATTAAAAATGTCTTAATAATGGTAAAAACATAATTTCAGTAAAACTAATTAAAATGATGTTAACTGAATGAAATAATCATATTATAAAATTTTGAAATTTGTTGTGATTATGTAAAATAATTCATGGATGTATTCAAAACTTTTATATTTTGAAAAGCCTTCCTTAAACAGATACGATTATGAAGATTTTAAAAGTTTAATGGTGGCAAATTATTTCCGTATTTGATTTTTTTATCCCAATCTTGTTTCTTTTTATTAAAACGCTTTTTCCTAAAATTATTATTGTCTGATTGAGTTTGCACCCTTTTACGTCATCAGCGTTATGTAAAAGACATATAATAGGATTAGTTTCGAAATGATGCAGCTCAGAAAAATCTACTACTGCTTTTAGAATAAAGAGAAGAAATATACAAATCAGAATTGAGCATGAAGGCGCTACTGCTAATTTAAATTAAAATAATTTGTATTTACATATAGGATGTTCTGATAGGTCTTATATATATATATATCTAATAAAACTTTCGAAATTAATTAGACAATGGATGAAAACCTGTTCTATGTTGTGAATAAAAATAAGTGGCAAACGTGTAAACACCTGCTATATTCGCAAAATTTAACACATTGAATTCCCCAAAAGCTAACTGATGAGCTAACTGATGTTAACTGATTAAAGCTAACTGATGAGGCGAAATAAAAGTAAGAATAAAATATCAAGCATCATTAAATTCCATTAATTTTAAAATTAATCTTATATTCTCGAGATATTATAATATTCTTTAAAAAGTTTTAAATTAGAATTTAAATTTAAATTAGAATTTAAATTTAAATTAGAATAAGATGGCATATAAATAACTGCTCAAATAAAATTTTCTTCGGGGAAAAAATCGTTTAACTGATAAATGATCTGTAAATATCAAAGACTGATTTCATTGATTAATCGATTATAACGAAGCTCACGACGCTATATGCTTTAGGAGCGATGTCTTCGTGGAGGATGTTCTGGTAGGTCTCATATTCAAACTACAGAAGCTTAAATGCAGCCAAGCCAGTCACCGTGAACTGTCCGAACAAGAAGCCTATGTTACCCCTAGGCCACTTCTGAACAGAAACTTCAACGGAAAGACCATGAACATAGAACTTAGCAGTTCCTAAGAAGAATTTTCGCTATCAGAAAATATAATAAACTTTTAAATGCTTAAAGAGAACGTCGCAAGTTTTACAGAGCATATTTAAGGTATTATTTGTGGAACTGCGTTAAACGTGAAAAGAAAGGAAATGAAGAAATTCTACCATTCTTTTGCAATTAAGAGACTTTCTACATCGATGGAAACATGTTCGATAATTTTATAAAAGCCAAATGGTTTCAGTATAAAAACCAAGCTCATTTTGATTTAATATTACAATGTACATATGATTGGTAATTTAAATTAAGAATTGCCATGGTTTCTGGGGGATTAATAATTGTGGTAAGATAATTTTGCAAATTTTATACAAAGAAACCATAGCTTGTATTAAAATATATGATATTAATAATAATATTATAAATAATGCCTTAATAAAAATAACGCAAAAATCGAATTTTTCACAGATGGTATAAAAAAAAAGTGTTTCAAAGATTGGAAAAACCTTAACCGAATATCAGATCATGACAATTCTGTTTCATTGTGATGCTAATCTTCACTGGAAGTGCTTCGAGAAAAAACTAAAGAAGGTTGTTTCACAGTAGATTCCCTGCAAAAAGCAGTAATAAAAAAAAGGGGAACCTGAAAGCTTTCAGATTTTATATTACGCTCAAAAGGGAGTTTTTGTTGCGTTTTATGTATTACATTTACTTATTAAATATCATGTTCTGCGCACTAAAAACACATTAAATTCAATTCAATAGCAATATCACAAAATATTTAAAACAGACAAACACCATATCTTTAGAATTTCCGATACACAGGCGAGCGTGCTGGAGATAAAAATATTTTTTTTACGTACAGTGTTGCCATTGCTCGGTTTGAAATCGCTGAGCTTGTTAATCAAAAATTTGTTAAAAGTTTTACAAAATTTTAAATAGAATAATAAAACAAATTTGAAATAAGATTAGGACTTTTAAGTTCCCATGTTCGGTTGGAGGACTACGTTATTCAAAATTTGATGGCTCTAGGTACCGTTGTTTCTGCACAGTGCGAGAAACATTCATACATTCATGCAGATTCTTCAGTATTTAGTTTCTTTAAATATAATACATGACGGTAACGTTAAGCTGTTTTGAAATTAATAGCCCTTCTGGGCTAACGCCCTCTCAGCTAAAAAAAGAGAAAGAAAATTGGCAACATGTCTTACTCATATTACATTAGACTTCATTTTGTTTTGTGCAAAACACAATTTACCTCTTAGAAGTACGCCTGAAATTATTGGCCGTTCAAGTGTAAGAATATTCCTAAATTTAATTGAATTAATAACTCATTGTAGTAGAAATGTTGCCTATCGTGTAGCCAATCACAGAAAGGGATTTGTTTCTTAGCTGTCTAATAAAGTACAAGACGAATTAATTTTACTATTAGGTAATAAAGCTCGATTTGAAATTCGTTCCAGGATCAAAAAAGCGAAATATTGTTCTTATATTTGATTGTACACCAGAACTTTTGCATCATGAACAACTGTGTCAGATTACTAATTACGTGTGAGTGTCCGCGTACGTAAAGGAAGATTCCATATTTTTGAAGAAAACTTTACAGATTTTGTAGAAGCAAAAGAGAAAACTGGTAGTGGTTTAGCAAATGAAGCTATTTATAAGTTAGAAAAGGATGGCCTCGATATTCGAAATGTTAGATGTTACGATAATGGAGCCAATATAGCTGAATTGTAGAAATGTATGCGAGCCATTATTTGTAAAAAAATGATCAAGCTACATACATTTCTTGTTTGGCTCATATTTTAAACTTAATGTGCAAAGATGGCGCTTCTACAAATTCAATGGTACTATTTAAGCGGGTACTATTTATCCATATTTTCATAAATGTAATTTTCGAAATATATACGTATATTGGGATGTTACAATTGTCAGGGTTATGGGCATTTAAGTACTGATTGTAAGCGGGTCCAGTTTGTGTCAGGTGTTCTGGCAAGCACGCTGATAAAGTCTGTAAAGAGGAGCCAAAATATATTAATTGTAGCTTATCCAACATAAATCGTGGTCTTTTCATATTCTGTTATGTTACCGGAATTAGCTACATGATATGTAGCTAATTCCGGTGACTGCCCAACATATTGGGCAGCTTTATAAGACTTAAACTACAACACACATAGTTTTTGTTTCTATTTTGTTGTTATGGATATGTTAATATGGATTTTGTTTTATTTGTAAAGATATTTTTTTATTAAGATTTATCATTATGCACTGTGCTTATTTTTTCTTTTAAACTAAAATTGTTGAAGTAATCGTTTGATTCTATATTACATACGTCATATAGCGGTTATATTTGTTTCCCATGAGAACTAAAACCTTTTTTCCAATACAAACCACTCCTCAACGAGAGTTTTCATGTTATCTGTGTTCTTCGTGCATATGGAAAGTATTATAACTAACAATTGCTTTCTTGGGTGTTTATAAGATGTAATATGGGTATTGATAGTCTTAGGTTATAAAATGCATATAACTGCTGACTTTTTAATATCTCTTTCCTATTTGATCAATTATGGACGCTTTATCGGCGTTGAACTTTCTGCTGCTATTTCTCTAACTAAACTTGTGTTTATGTTTTCTTTAGCAACGAATATCTCATGACATTTACTGATCTAGAGTGACTATTTTTTTGGACTATAGTTCTTTTTTTTTCTTTTCAGGAGTAAGCATCCAAGTTGACGCAATTAGTTATTATTTGAACGCTTACGGACTATTTATTATCTACGGAGAAAAACGTACTATTTTCTTTATCTAATGTTTTACTTTTTTTAAGGCAGTGGGTCATAATTTTGGTTGTGCAACATTATTATATACAACGTTTTTCATTTATCGTGTGTTGCACTTGTGTGCACCATAGCTTTTGTAATATTAACTGCAACTACTACTCAGATATGACCAATTTATGTCGACTGATCTGCCAACCATTACCTTGCTGTGGTGGCTGCTGGAGAGTCGATTTTTTCCCACTTGATTAGGCATTATTCTGTTTGGTGTATGCCTTAGGTCTGAAGCCTGGTTAGTGGTGTTTTGTTCTGTGTTCTGTTCTAAAATGTAGTAGCGTATACAAAATTTCCTGGCCCCTATTTCACCCATAATCATGTGTGAAGCAAACACTGTGTTCTCAGATTTCTTTTATCCAATGATAAAATTGTGTTGAATTTGGCCACGTCTAAGTTCATCATTCCATCTACTCAGTAAACATGTCCAAGCTACATCTATACTATCATTGACAGTCCATTGCCGTTGTCACTTGCAAACTTATCTCGGCTGTAAGTAAAAGTGAATTGGTTTCATCTTCCACTAGAACTACCATATCACAAAAAGTCGACAGGATCCCTATGGTCCTGTCTTAACCATTTATTTGGATTTTAATAAAATATCTACGATATTCGAATAAATATGCCTGTTTATCTGTTGGTTGAAAAGATCTAAAAGTCCAATGAAATGAAATGTTGTATTGCTACTTCAATTTGAAGCTCATTTGGTTAGGAAATTTTGTTGGTCTCCTGTTCATTATTTAGAGGTAAAAAAATATAAAAAAGTGCGCTCTAAGTTGTCAGAGTCATGCATTATTTTTGCGAGTATTTTTAATGAATGCATTTATTTTGTGAGTAGTTTTTATGAAATTTCGTAATGTATTTTTAATGCTTTTGAATGTTGTTGCTAACGTGTGCGCTAAATACTTTTCTTTGTCATAAAACATATAATTTGATCATCCATTAATGTAACTAATGTTTTATGGAATAGAAAACTGCCAATAATAATTATTATTGAGATTTGAACACATAATGTTGTTTCTTCTCATATTGGACTAAAAGGATAGCATTATTTTTATGAAAAATGAGAGATTAAAAATTATCCGATATTAGAAATCGAATTTTGCAAATTTCGCTTAACAGGTTAATGAAGTTAAAGATTTTATTTAGAAACGTTTTGAACGTGATTAATCTATTTTTGATTATTGTTTAAACCTTGGAATTAATATTTTGTGAATTAAATACCTTGGAATTAATATTTTGAATTCTTCAAAAATTTTAACAATGAGGATGTTGTTTAAAAATCTGAATTCTAAGGATTTTCTAATTATTTTAAGAATGAAGTGATTATAAACTCTAAAGGTTCCCACCTGATAATGTTTCATATATAATTATTATTTCTATTTTTTAAATGGAATGTGTTAGCATAGTTCAAAAAGGCCAGTTGCTTTCAAATGAGGAACGAAGGCATTTTAAAAGTAACTGCTATAACCCGCTTAGCGACTGGGGCAGAACACTAGTTTGTTCAAGTAACTATGTTCATAAGATGAACATATTAAGGCCAGTTTACACTTCTCCGAGGGAGCTCCGAGTGACTTTCGGCGAGCCCCTTGTCCGAGCGTCTCGAACCGAGTAAACTGACCTGTACTCTGATAGATCGTTTACACCAATCACAGCGGACTGACACCTCGCCTCCGTTTGTTTGCAAAATGGATACCGACGTGCAGCTTGCTGTGCTTGAAGTTTGCAAAGCAGTTTCCAAGAAATTAATTTCTGTTCTGGGGGAGGGGGAGAAAAAGAAAGGGAAATCAAAATGTAACTGTGTAGCTCGCCGTGATGAATTGGGAGCATTAAATCAACTTTAAATGAACTTCGGGGCGGGGATATCCAGAGTTACAAAAACTGCATCAGAATGGGTGAAGGATAATTTGAAGCTTTATTGGAAATGGTCACTCTACTTATTCAAAAAAAAAAAAAAGCGTTCTTTCGAGATGCTCTGCCAGGAAAATTAAAACGTAGATAGTACTTCGGTTTCTGTGGACTGGTGAATCCTATAGATCTCTGCAATATTTATTTCGAGTGTCAAAATGCCCAATCAGCATATTTATTCCAAAAGCGTTTGAGGCCATTTTCTGTGTTATTAAGTTGAGCGAAAACTATTAATCTTTTGCTTGAACTTTCCAACACCCTAGAACATTAACAAGTTAATAATAGCCTCATACGCCTTCTGTCGGCGATTTTTATTTTAATACTTACATCAGCTGATCATTTGTAAATAAAATTTGATTTGTGGTTCAAATAAAATGGAAAGTCTATATAACAAAATTTCAAAATTTTAGATAATATTTTATTAGGTGTAATTGGCCATGAGTGGAAACTCGCCTTTCGAAATTTATATCAACAAAATAAAATAAATGTTCACTCATTTTTTTAATTGAAAACTGTATTTTATTGGGTAGTTGAATAACATATAATTTAATTGTTTTTGATTAAAGAAAATTCAGAAATAAATATGCTTAAAATAAATATTTTCAATCCGATACCCTAATTTAATTTTCTTCTATTTTTTTTTAAATATCAAAAACCTAAATTCATTCTGATCTATTCACGTTATATCCACGTTATATTTAGGTATTAGTAAACAATGGTCGTAATATTCAGGTAGTATAATACTTCAGAAGATGCATATGCATTAAAAAATGCCATAGTTAGATTATCGCTCCATCTCGGCATTTTCGATATGACGAAAAAAATTGGGCATGGCGTCTCTTCAAACACTGCCCGGATATATTTTCAACTGGTTCAAAGTAAAAACGGATTCGCTGACTTATCTCCTCTACGTTTCTACTCGGTCGAAGTGAGCGTTTACATTATCCGAGAAGTCGTACCAAGCGGCTCGCTACGAGTCACTCGGAGAAGTGTAAACCGGCCTTTAGTATTTAGAGTAAGCTGCGGGGTCTTCAAATTTTAATTTGAAATTTCATAATAATCATAAAGAACATAATGTCAATAAAACTAATTCAAATGATGCTAAATGCGGAAAGAAAATTAATTATAAAATTTTGAAATTTGTTCTGATAATGTAGAATAATTAACGGATGCATTGAAAATTTTTATATTTTAATATTGCGTGAAAAATCTTAAAAGGCCATCCCTAAACAATTATGAAAATTCAAAGCCTAAATTATGACATTTTTACTTCCTAATTTCAACTTCTCCAACTCTGGCTCATTTCCTATCTTACCCTTTCCTTCTTCCCAAAGTGTTTCATTCAAAATTTATTATATACATTCGGCTATTGTTGTAGGTCCGGAGATGAGGAGAGAAATATCTCTACACTTTTAACATTTTGCAATCTATATATCATGCCAGATTCTAAAAGACTACATTTTATCTGCTAAAAACTGACCCGAGGTTTCACACTATGTGCATTATTCATTGTATCATCTCCTTAGGGAGGATACAAACAGTGATTGCACATGCCAAGCTGTCCTCCTAAGAATACTCCTAATTATCAAAAAAATTTTTTGATTAGGTGAGTCAGCTATCGTGAACTGAGCGAGTATTTTTTTTCCAATAGTCACATTCCTCTGACCATAGTGTCAACAAAAAGTGCTACTGCACACCTACATACACTCACACACACCAACACACTACACACATTTAAATTTTTTATAGCTAAAATTATTATTGTGGGGTAATGTAAATATCTTGTTTACTAAATTTCTAAGCTATAACTTGAGGATACAAATTATTCGACTTAACTTGAATTTAAAATTTTGTACATTTCTTTTAATTACTAAATTTTTACAAGTACGTATTTTAAGGAATTTAATAGTCATAAAAGTAAATAAAAGCTTTGATTTTTTATACAGTGTTAAACGCCAGTTACCTTATACGAAGAAACGTTTTTATGTCAACTGTATTTAATCATTCCACAACCATCCGCGCCGCCCAACCTGTATAGCGGTCATCGTCGCTGACTGCCGTGCCGAAAGGGATTACTACAGTACAAAAATAGTCTTTATAGTAGTGAGTGAATATAAATGAAATAGAGTGAAGATGTAGGTATTTATTACGTTATCGGGCTGTGTGAGGACGATAGTAGAGTTCTTGAGCAGCCTACATAAAGGTGTTATAGTAAAATGAAATCTTGAAGTGCCAGGTTAAAATTGCTGTTAATTTAGAGAAATTGGTATGTTAATAATTGAATCCATTTCATTCGTGATTTGTAACTTGCGTATATTTGTTTAAGATAGTAATCAGTAATGTGTCATTTCTATATTTTGTGTTGTGCCGAACTGCTTTACTATTTTGTACTGAATCATTTTCCATTAGTTTGGCTAGCTATTATTTCATATATTGCAAAACTACGTATTTCAGAGAAAATTCTATTTATTTTGTGAAATTGGTGTGCTAATTATTGAATCCGCTTCATTTGTGATTAGTAACTCATATATATTTGTTTAAGATATTAATTAAGCAATGTGTCATTTCTATTTTTGTAATATTCCAAACTGCTTTAGTATTTAGTATTGAATTATTTTCCATTAGTTTGGCTAGTCATTATTGCAAATATTACAAAACTGCATATTTCAGACAAAATGTTAATTTGATTATTACAGTGCGAAAATAGTTTTTTGTGTGAAGTTGTAGGTATTTATTACGTTATTGGGCTGTTTGAGGGCGATAGAAGAGGTCTTGAGGTAGCCTACATAAAGGCCTTATAGTGAAATGAAGTTTTAAAGTACCAGGTTAAAATAAAATTGCTATTAATTTAGAGAAATTGATGTGTTAATTATTGGATCCGTTTCATTTGTGATTAGTAATTTGTATATATTTGTTTAAGATATTAATTAGTAATGTGTCGTTTCTATTTTTTGTACTATTTGGAACTGCTTTAGTATTTAGTACTGAATCATTTTCTATTAATTTGGCTAGTTATTGTAGCAAATATTGCAAAATTGCGTATTTCAGAGAAAATGTAAATTTGATTATTACAGTACAAAAATTAGTCTTTTGTGTGAAAACCTAAATATTTTTTACGTTATCAGGCTGTGTAAGGACGATAGTAGAGTTCTTGAACGGGCTACATAAAGGCGTTATTGTGAAATGAAATTTTTAACATGCTAGGTTATAGTTACTGTTAGTATAGAGAAATTTGTATAAAATTAGTCAATCTATTGCATTAGTGATTTGTAGTTTGCTTATATTCATTTAAATAAAATTTTTTAATTATTTAATATTGTGTGATTCCCATTTTTGTAATGTGCTGAACTATTTTAGTGTTTGGTACTAAATCATTTCCTATTAATATCATTCATTAATATGAGTACTTAATTGAAAAAGTACTTATTTCAGGAAAATGTGAATTTGATTATTTCAGTAGTGCATGGGTTATTTAGGAGAGTTCGCACGGGTTTTTAATTATGCAACTTTTGGTATGTGTCGAGCTTCCAGCGGCTGAGCAGTAAAGTCTGAGCACTTATAGTTCGGTCGGAGGTTAGAATCCTGGCAAATTAGCTGGTTCCATGGGCGTTTCCTTCGTTTCGCTCATGCGTAACTTTCATACGAGACAAGTGCTCTTAGAAAGTCCTCAATGAAGGCATCTCTCCTCTTAGGCAGATAGCCTTCTTATGCTTTGCCGTAAATAAAGAAAGTAAACCATTTGTTATGAACATTTCTTTTATAAAAAATGGCATATAAAGAATTTCTTATTGTAAAATAGATTTTACATTTTATCTCAAATCGCGTCTATTTCTAAGTTTATTAAAAAAATTAAAATTTGTTAAAGAAACGTAAAGGAAGACGGGTGAGGGCGGCAGTTTTAAGCTTTTGCCCCACCTAGGAAAAAGGCTAAATCCGGTGCTGGGTCAGACAAGTGAGCATTAGTCAACAATAACAACAACAACAGCCATCACAAAGTAGTTAACGTTGATTCGCTTGTAAAGAACCCGTCATCCAAGTTTACTCTGTTATTGTACTGTATTTTCTTAATTTTTGTGTAATAATGATAATATTGCTATTCAATTAGAACACGTGATTTTGTTTTATAATACATGAAGTGGTAATTTTACTAGGATGGATTTCATAGACACATAATTGAAATATTGCGATTTTATATTGATTATAACACTTAGTTTTTGCGAAAGACTTTAAAAAAACTAAAAAATTATTACGCGATCTTCCTCAAGAACTTTCAAATTAGACTCGAATTTACGGAATGATAGAATTCTAAATTACATCTTGAACATTCTAAATTACATCCTGAAACATTTCTAATGCACTGGCACTGTATTTATTTGAAACAGGTAACACATATTTTAAAATATAACAGAATATTATTAATGTACCTTAATTGTTTTGAATATCATATTTTTCTAAAATGGAAATGAGTGAATTGAGGAATTTATTGACTGTTGATGAGATCTAGGCCTATACTAAACCCTAAAGTCTTTTTGAAATAGTAGTGTGCCATAGTGTATATTAAACCTACAGATATTCTTAATGAATTAATATATAACTCCGTACGTGCTAAATTTAAAACAAAAATTAAGATTCGATCTTAAAAGTTTCAGTACGCTGTTGCTCTCATCAACGTGTACAAGGAAAAAATATACTACTTTTTGTTCTTAACTGTCGTTGATTTAAAAATCATCAGATAGGTCCTTGTTTCTCAAAAAAATTGCATTGTTTGAGAAAAAAATACTGTTACTTTTTCGAATATTATCTTCCTCCGAACGTGCATTGAGCAGCGTCGAATTTTAGCAATTTTATAGCTTTTATCACTTTTAGTGAAACTATAACTTATTTTGTAGGATGCTTTACTGGCATTTTTGTCATCTGGTTCGCTGGTAGGAAATAGGATAATAGCTAAGATTTGGACAATTAGGGCAGTCGCTGAAAACTGTTAATTAATTTTTGTTTGTAAGCGCACTACTTTTTCTAAATGATGCAACAGTAAGCAAGGTCTCGTGTTTCCATTTGAAAAAACTTTTCTATATATTACACAAAAAGTATTGGGTTTTTCGTTCCTTCTGTTAATGAAAATTCATACTAAATATCTATCAGACTACTTTTTCTTCTAAGCAGGCCCGCTGTTTGGAATTTGCTTACGACTAATCAGCCTATCTCTTACAAAAAAAAAAAAAAAAAAAAAAAAAAAAAAAAAAAAAAAGCTTCATTCCGACCCTCAGTTGGTTCTTTGAAAACGCTTGACTCAGACGCTAAATCAGAAATATTACCCATGGCAGTTTCAAGTTCTACGCAAAAATGCACTTCTTCCACTTATCCAGTTTTACTTAAATGCACCTCAAATTTAACAATTCTAAAAGAGCAAAAGCTAATGTAAAATAAAACTCAACTCTCAACCAAATTTGATTGTGATATAAATGCAAAGACAGCTACATCAAACTCATATCATGACTCGCTTAATACTAAAGATATTATTCGATTTCAGTCGTTTTATAGGATACGCTATGAGAAAGCGAGAAAGGAAGATATAAATGGTGTGAGAAGGGCCTATTTACAATTAATCCCTTGCTTTCGTACATGTTTTGGTGAATGAAGGTCACATTGGAATTCCTTGCAATTACTTTCCTGTTTACTAAATGAAAAATAATAATATTTCTTTATTTAACAGTTTTTTAACTAACAGTAACAAAACGTTAATTTTTTTATGTATCCCTGACTAAGCCGTCGCGTAACCCCGGGAGTACACGTATCAGAGGTTGAGAACTGCTTCTTTAGAAGATTTCTTAAATAGTAACAGAAATTTGTTGATCACAAACTATGTGACTTGAAAAGAATATGATAAAATTTATTCTTCACTTACCGCAGTCTTGAAATAAAAACACGGATATTCGGAAACTGCATAAATGGCTTGATAAATCTAAAAGTGAAATTCAACTTCAGATTGAAATATTTTGTTTTTCCAGTAAAACAAATTTCTTTAAAAGTTATTCAGTATTTATTTGATAATGTTCTTACTCTAAATGGATTCGCCGAAGGAATAAACTGGATGATGTTAATAAAATAAAATGCTGACACTTATTGAAAGGTCTGTAGCTGTATCTATACTATATATATATTATCCATAGCTAGGTATCTATATCTATGCATCTTAAATCATTTGTTAGGAATGAGCATTCTAATCCTTAATAAGTTTGTAGCTATGTCAATGTCTTCAGAAGTACTACAAGTAGGAGTGTGTAAAAGACCCTTTATTTTAAAACTAAGAGGAACGGAAAGCATACCTGGTACTTATAAAATCATCCAGCACTTATGGCGAGAACTAAAAACAGAAATTCAGTGTAAAACTACATCTAAATAGATAATAGCCAAAGGCTATACAGAATAAACGAAAAGCGAAGTTGGCTTTTTAAAGCTTCACCAGCGTGAAATACTATTGGCAATAATGCACGGGCAAAAATAAGAACTCTTATTTTAGAATACCGCACTTGGTAAAACACGTTCTGTCTGAACCATCTCACACCCTTCACTTAAATACTCGTGAGCTAATCTGCATTCTGGCGGGAAAATGGAAAAAGAAAAGTGACAATGAAGTTTCAGAACATAAAATAACTGGTTAAAAAAATTAAAACAAACCTAACAGATTAATAAATGAAATAGGGACAATTAAATACATGAAATAAACAAACAATAAATTTAGTAACGATAATACAAAAGAGCGAAACATTTCTGCAAACGCGGTTATCCTTTTCGATCAATTATCTCGTGGCGATTAATTATCTCGAGGAGATATTAGGAAAACACCTGCATTTTTTTAGATTCTTCTAAACCATTTAAATTCTCTTATACTTTGATGCTTCGAGTTTTGGCTTTATTTTCGAATTCTTTTAGTGTTTTTCTTTTTCTTATGTTTTAATATTTTAAGTTCCAGAAAGTTTATAAAAATGTTCTGCTGTTATTTACTACATCTATCTGCCATTATTTACTTTTCCATCTATCTGCATAAATTAGAAAGCAATGCAAATGCACAAGAATAAAATCTGTTAAAGTCCCACAACCTGTTGTAAAATTAATGTGAGAAAAATATAAGAGAGATAATTATGTGAATTTTTACCGTTTGACAATGTATACTTGTCTAATCCTAGAACAAAAAGCATAAATCATAGAAATGGAATGAAAATATCGTACTACACAATCAAGGCTATTAATCTTAGCAGCAAATGAAAGAATAAATAGGGACAATTTAACAAAAAATATCGTGAAACTCTTAGCTTTTCTGCATAATTTAGACTTTATATGGTTCAAACCGATTTTAAATTACAGTGTAAACCACCATTTTTTAATTTTTTAGAACTAAGTGATTTTTAAGTGAAAATAGGATATTTTTGTGCTGAAATACTAGCGCCATAAAATACAATGCTCATTTCAACTAGAAAGTTCAAGAGCAATATCGCAAAATAATTTTAAAATGAGCATATCTTTAGAATTTCCGATACACAGTTTCGCGCGCTAGAGAAAAAAATGTTTTTCTGTACAACGTTGCCATTACTCTCTTTGAAATCCTTGAGTTTGTTGACCAGAAATTCGTTAAAGTTTCACAAAATATGAAATAGATAATAAAAAAATTCCAAATTTCAAATTTGGGCATCCAGATGCCCATATTCGGGCAGGCACGTTCAATATTCAAAATTTGATGGCTCTAGGTACCGTTGTTTTATCACAATGCGAGAAACATAAATACATTTATGCAGATTCTTCATTATTTAATTTCTTTAAATATAATACAGGGCTCTAATATTCGGTGGCAACAATTTGAAAAGTGAACCGACATTTCAACGGAAAATACCAAGACGAAATTAATAGCTCTTCTGGGCAAACTGCCCCTTTAGACTAAAAAGTAACTTAAAATCGTATCTCATGTATGATTAGAAGATATATGTATGCCTGATTAACGTTGAGGTCGATAATGTTTTGTTCAAACTTCTACACCAATATAAGGTTGCTTCTTTGCCTAATTTTTAAATGTTACATCCACGAGTTTCTCTTCCAATTAGAGCAAAAGTATTACAGCTATGATTATCAAATTTAAAGAATGAATTTTATCTATTATTCAGCTTGGAACAGGGCCTAATTTCAAAAATAAGAAGTACCGGAATATAAAAGAGGCCGTTGGCAGAGGCGAACAAATTAAATAAATAAAATAATAAATAGCTAAAAACAAATAATATGTAAAGAGCTAAGTAAAAGAACTGAATTAATGACAAATAATTAAAATACCGCAACTATCAGGCAACTATCGAAAGCTTAAATTACAGTGTCACTGATTTTATATTACGTTATGAATTGGAAAATTTAACATTATTTCACTTTTTCACGTAACCTTATTTCATTTGACCTTATTTTTCCTCTGCCAGCTTTTATAATGTAATTTTTGAACTTACTAATGAAAATCAATAACTAAATCTTATGGACTTACGATGATGTTAAAGACAGCAAGTGCTCTTCGGAAGAAATCGGTATACATACGCTAAAATTATTTTTGCACATTTTATACTTGTTTAAATACTGAAAATTTGGTTCTATGTTTATTTTTAGTTTATTATTTCAACGAAAATTTCTGATGGATTTCAGTTTCATAGTGAGTTTATGCATTTAAACTGATCACTTAATATAACTAAAATATGTTACATTGTGTCTGTATCAGTATACAATAAAAGAATAAAATAGTTAAAGAACAAAACAAAATTCTGAAGAATAATCATCATCACTAATGTGTCTTCGCGTATTATTAATAACCTAAAAGATAGTAATCAGAATGGTAATTTTTCAGAATTTTTTATTCACAAATTATTTGTTGTTATTTTTGTTTTGAAGTTAAACACGTTAGCTTCTTTGGTTTATATAGCTGTATTCAATGAGTTTTGCCTGACAGATATAAAACTAACAGAATTGTAACTCGGAGAATTGCATAATTAAAGTAAATACTTATGACTGAATGTTAACCTACTTTTGTGATAATTTAGAACTGCATTTTTTTTAATTACTAAGCAAAATGATTGTAACTGCTGTATTTTCTATGGAAAATAATTTTCCTGAGAACTAGTAACACTTAACGTGAGCAAAAAACAATCAAGCTAGTAAACGCTTTTAGAGAAAAATGTGGTTATTTCACAATCTGTATCTTGCAATAATATTAATTCAGAGTTTTTTTATGATTGCATGGAAAAAACGCTTTGAATTTAGCAAAAATAATACACTTCTCATAAATGTAGTGACAATCGGTATGTAGATATATATGTCTTTTCTTTTGATGGTACGGAACTTTATTATTTTGATAAACAGCTACTTTACTTAACTTCTTACTTTTTCTACTACATTTTAATGTTTCCTAAACTGATATTTCTAATTTAAATTTTTAAATGAGGTCATACTTAAAGTTTCGAAATTTAATTCTCGATGTGGCAAGTGCAGTTCCTACAACTCACGTATAAAAAGCTCTAGGAAGATTAAAATTAAATTTTCCCATTTATTTTAATCTATGTGCACTGGAATTATCAAATCAATAAGACGATAAATGTAAGTAAGCACAATGAACTCCTATTCTAAATGAATCTCAGTCGTTATCATGTGATACATGCTTAGTCGTAACTACAGTATACGTTTCCAGTATAATTATTTTTATCGCATATCTAGCACCATTGTAAAAACGTAAGTACGCAAAAGAATCCAATACAAATAAACTTATCAAACATCCTCATTTTATTTCAAATTCACATACAACATACATGATGGAACTTCGGAATAACAAAGAGAACTTCGGAATTTATACAAAAAATTGATTGATATTTAAGAATGTGCAGCATATCTATCAATGATGATAATGTACTTTCTTTATATGACACTTGCAATAATATGAGGGGTGATTAACCATGGAATGATGAAAGATGACACTAGAAAGCATGCAAATAATTACTTATTAATCACAAGAAAATTCTGTTTAATAAATGTCTTGCAAAGTAAAATCTGCTTCAATATTTATGCATTTCCAAACATTAAAATGAAATCTGGAGATAATAAATTAGGGTATGACAACACTGGACAAATTTCAATGACTGATTGACAGTACATCTAATTTTTAATGCATACATTCTTATTATTATCACTAGAGTAACTTGAATTTTATTCGCAACAATTCGAACAAATAAAACCTTTTAGTCACAGGTTTGGGAACTCTGGTTTAAAATGTCAAACAAGAAGTAATTCGAACATAAAAACACTAACAGGATGTTTTCAAAATGTATTAAAAAATATTCACATGAAACTCCAATTAGGAGATAAATAGGTATGAGTATTTACGGCATTTTTCCATTTCTGTTTACAAAGTAAACCCAAGATTCTTCAAAATATACGAATCTGGTTTACATATGTGGCAGTGTGGAGCCATTTCTACCTGAGAAGTATAATTTCATACCTGAGAACAATAATTTGATTTCACATACTGTGCATTTCTATTTACATGCTATCAAACATTTGATGATATGAAATATTACATGATTATTCTCAGATGCATTATATAATTCTTTTTTGGAAACTGCTTTGACTTTCAACATATATTGAAAGATTTATTATCACATTTGAAATGAAAACTCATCGAAAATTTCCTACCCTGTGTGACAAATCTTGAACACTTTAGAAATAAGGTATAAAATATCCGTACAGCATTCTGCTAATAACGTAAATGTAAAATAAAGCATAACGTAATAACTTCTGAGGAAATAATGCATTCATTAACAAATAACAGTTTCCAAAATCGAGTTATCAGCAGAAATTATTATATAATGCAAAACTGAAAACTTAAAAAATCTATCAATAAAAAAGCTAAATAAAATACATACAAATTAGCATACAAAAATCAATTAATAAATGAATGAAATGATTAATTAATGGTAGAATTTTTACAATGTTAGACCATGTCATTCTCCCTAGAATATCTTACACGTATAATAATTTTCAAGTTATTGAAACCTTGCCCACTAGAAAGGATATATACTTTCGAGTTTTCTTGAATATAAGAGGGCCTCACGTATAAGATGACCTTCCAGTTTTAAAATATTTCACAACTAAAAAAATTGCGTGAATAAATTATTAGCACATTAAATTTTTCTCTAATGATACAGGTTACCTAAACTACCTGTAAAATCTTTCAATCACAAATTGCATATTAATTTTTTGCAATTTTCCAGCAGTTTTTAATCGGTAATTTTTTAAAAATTTTCAAGAACTTTTGAGTTAATTTAATTTTTTTATTCATTAACTAATATTTCCAAAAATTATAGATTTAAATTTCAAAAATATGAATCTAAAATATTTTTCAGGAAACTTTAAAAGATATAGCATGCATCCACGAATCCTCAAATGGTGGATGTTTAGAGTCGCTGGAAGTCAGACGGTTTTTTAAGTCTCAGCATCGTTGACATAATTACTATTACGACTACTAATAACGCCATAGCAGTAATACATAACCCTATCATTGCATACTCAGCTGAAGGGATGCTAAGGCGAGAACCCAAGAAGTTGACCTCACGTGGCTCATTTACTTCAGGATTAGCTGCTGCGAGGAGGGCAGCCACGGCGGGTGGGGGGCATTCTTGTTTCTCAGCAGTTGGGATGATGTCATGCCAGAATTCGACCGACCTATCATGGGAGCTTCTCTCTACTCTGCTTTCTTCACTAATTTTCATGATCTGGCGACCTTCAGAAGTGTACTGTGGCCAGTTAGCTTCCAAATCATCAAAGTTGGGATTTCTAATAAAGAAAAACAGAAAATTAAATTCACAAAATCTTCTTTAGCGCAAACAATAATAAACATTATTGCTGCTTACTATCACAGAATAATATTAAGCTTTTAAAATGTAGATTTATATATGCTAATTTAACACCTTATTTGTCTAGCAACCTGGTAGCACTTTGGCGCTCTGTTGTTAGATTTGAATTTCGTCCAATCATCTAAATTATTTCCTTTCTTTCAGTACGTATAAATATCTTATTTATTATGAAATTCAAAAATTTTAAATATTCGCAAATTTAAAAAAAGTCTATATTTCGACTTGATGAAGGTCTGTTTTTAAAGAAAACTATTTTCTGGAATTATGTTTACAGTAACGCAAAATTGAAAAAGTCGTAAATTTAGCACTGTATTTCAAAAAGACGCTGTCGATGCAAAATGATCTAATACCCGCATTCACCATTTCATCCTATTTCCATGGCCTGAATTATTGGTTTTCCATCATCAGCGATATGTAATTTTCCTTGCCTAAAATACAAATGGAATGGAATGTATAGCATGTTTCAAAAACGTTATTGTGTTTGGAAAATAGAAAAAACCCACTATGTCAATACCTGAGCTATACAAAAATATTTCCTTTTTAAAGACCTCCTGTTATAATTAACATGAAATAATTTATTGCATACAACATACATTTTTTCTAAGCTACATATGTTTTTTCATGAGATCAGACATTCATTATTTAACATTTGTTCTAAAAGATACTTAATAAATCATAAATTAAATTTAACGAATAAATTATAAGTAAAATTTGATCTTAAATTAATCTTAAAATATATTTTAGCATTTTTAGTAAATAACAATAGTAATTAAGCATATTAAGTCACCTAAGAATAGTAATTTAATTGATTTAATTTTAAAATTAATAAATTAAACTTTTTCTTTAACGTTTAATAAATGCTTTCAGCTTTTACGGATAAGAAACTGTGTAATGATAATTTAATGTGCTTCTTGAAAGTAGTTACTATCGTTATCAGAGCCGTTAGTAGATATTTTGTCACCTGAGGCGAAGAGGAAAATGCGCCATTCGTATAAACAATAATATTAACTGTATCTTTTCTATACTCAGTATAATTATCATTATTTTCTGCAGTTTCTTTCACTTTAACATTAATAACTGGGAACGTTAAAAATATTCTTAAAGCTGTTTTCAAATTCAGATATTACTGAACTTAACTGCACTCTTAAATTATCTTTAAAAGACCCGATTTTACTTTAGCTACCAGAATGGTTGACGTAGCATGGTTTCTATAACTAGTTATTTTTGACGAAATATCTGAAGTATTTATATCATTCGGATATTTAAATTCCCAACTGCTCATTTTCAAAATAAATACCCGTTGACATTATTTTTTTATCAGTTAGAAACTGGAAATCGGAAGTTGCCTTGTTTAATTATTAATATCACTATTTTAGTTGTGAAATTAAAACCTTTTTTATTTCTTTCATTTCTGTTACGAAAAAACATTTTTTGACGAAATTAGCTCTTTTATCAAGTGATTCTTGAGAATCTAATTCTTTAACCATTCGTTATCAATTGATAACGAACCTTTGTTTTTTCAACTGATTCTTGAGAATCTGATTCATTAACCTTTCGTTTTCACTTCTCTTTATATTCTTCTGATATATTTAAAGTTGATTTTTCATATTTCTCAAAAATATTTCATAAAGAAAGAAATATTCCTTCTAGTATGTTTATTTGATTAATCAGATATACAAAGTATACGAGGAATAATTGTCTAAGGAGAGAGATACCTTCGTAGAGAACTTTCTAGAGAAACAAAACGTATTTATATTACTAACGAGCCAAAAACCACGAAATCATTCATGCAGTCAACCCATTCTTCTTGATTCGCTATTAAGTTAATTAATATTTTTATGAAGCGTGGAATTTTTGTGTCGTTAAAATTTTTGATTGCAAGTCTTTATTTACCTTGTTTTTTCTGAAGTATTAAATTCCCTGAAGATCTATGTGAAATTTTAAACTGATTTATTTAAAGAAGTTATTAACTTCAGCCCAAATTCTTAATGTTTTATAAAAATTCGAGCTTTGTATAAATATATAGTAATAATAGCAAGCTGAAAATTATATTAAATGCATGTTGATGATTATTCTGTCTCAGTTTAAAAAGATAATCACTAACAGATATTTAAACTTTTAAGTTTTTTTAATTAGTTGATTATGGAAAAATACGAGAGTACGCAAGTGCTAAGGAATATAGCGCGCTCTTGATTGTTTTACATATGCTACTTCAAAACGGCGCTCATGATTTATTTTCTAAATCCACTTTAAACATTTCGCCCGCAAATTTGTCGCCCCGCTTAGCCATTCACCTGAGGCAAGTATCCCATTTGCCTCACCCTTGTTCGGTCTCTAATCACTAAAAATATCACTAAAATTATCGCTAAAATATCAAACTACATGTCAAGGCAAGTATATCATTTATTAAAAAAGTGTAACCAGTTACTTATGATTTATTTGATGCAACTTTATATTTAAATTAAAAGTTATATAGAGGTGATAGAGCAAAACGCTTTTATTTAGTGTAAAATATTACGTTTAAATCATAAGCAGCGTTATTACATGTATTAGCAATGCTTACTAATTGCCTTACCTGTAGTTACAGTTCATTATTTATCAACAACAAGCAATAGTAATTCTATTTAAATCTAACATAATCAAGATGTATTTTATTTACAGAAGCATATTAGAAAACATTTAATCATGTGAAAAATATTTCAGTATTTTGCGATTTATTTTCTTAATTTACGTCGTTTACCTAATCTTAGCTTCGTTTAACGCTAGATTTTAGTTTTGAATGTCCTAATTCTCACCTACATTTATACATGGTTATATGTCTTGCTGATTATTATATGTACATATATATTGCTAAATATACATTGAACTAAGCGTATCTTTCCCTTTGTTAAGTTTTCATTGAAAAGGTTTAATGCCACAGAAATTTTAATATGCTTGAGTAATTGCAGTTTCATTTTATTATTATAATATCCAATACAAATAATATGCAAATGAAGCATGTATATACATATATATATATAAGCAGATTTTTTTCTGTTTTGATATTAAATAATATAAAAAATAATTATACAACATAAAAACCTTACGTCTTCTTGACTGTTAGTTATCAGTAACAGAGTAAGTTCTTCTTCGAAATTTAAGTACAGATTTTTGTTATAAATTATTGTTAATGAAAAGTTTTCCTCATTATAGTTTTAACTTCAGATAATTTAAACACATTCACTAGAACGAGATAAAGCAAATAGCATATCGTTGCGAAAAATTTAAAAAGAAATACTTACGAATTTTATTATTATAAAACCTTTCAGTTTTTATTTAATTTTTCTTAATATTTCTAGCTAAAATTATTTTCCTCTAGGAAATCAAAAAAAATATTATTTTGTACTTTTAAATGTACTTCAGGTTTTGAATATTTACAAATGCTAATATGATATTATTTCCGGATTCTATATAAAAATTATCACGTCCAGATTGTCTGACAAGTAAGCGTTACCTGTTGCAGAGCTAAAGTTCCGAATATGTATTCTTTTCATTTCTTATCATTAAACATTACCATCAATCCTTTCCCACAAAAATTTGTTTTTTATTTATATATTTATTTATTGTTGCAATACTGACTTCAGGAAATATTATGACTGAAATTCAATAAGTAATAATAAAATTTGTTTTATCATAAAAATTAATGTATATGAACTGCTCTTCAGACATAGTAAATTTCCATTAAAATATACTGGTTTTTCCCTTAATAATGAAGGTTTCAATATTTGAATTTCGTCACGTATGATATATTACATTATTTGGAATCATAAATAAGCAACACTTTTATGGGAACATTCCGCAATGCATCATACGTAAGAGTGTTTCAAGTATAAAGGAATACAAAATATTTCCTTAATAATTTTACGTATTTGCGATACTAAATAGATATAAATTTTAAATACAGTGATACCTGGGTATACGTACGCTTTGAAATGCATCCAAATGGGAATACGTCCTGTTTGAACATGAAAAGTTTTGTTTGATATACGATATTTATTTGAAATATAAATGCGTCATTACTGCACCTAACGCACTTGTTTACTTCTTTCAAGACAATGCTACGACTGTCCACGAGCATCAATCAGTACGCCCATTTCTACTATTCAGAAAACAGCACACCCTATAATTATGAATTTTCAAGTGATTTTATATTTTTTGCATATTTTTTTTAATTCATTAACAATGAATTTTAGGAAAGTTAATGAGAAGAGACAAGCATCGAAAAAAATTGTTAGGATCATTGTGGAGGGGTGAAAAAAGAAATTGCTGAACAGTATGAAGAGGGCATGTGTATTCGAAACTTGGCTTTGTATTATAAGGTATTTCTTCCGCTTTTTTAGCATGTCTTTGCGGTGTAACGGTAGCACACTCAACGCGTATTCGAGAGGTCCAAGGTTCGAGTCCCGGTGATAGCACTGCTCATTTTTCACGTCTCCTGCTTCGAAATAACCTTATGTCTCTACAATGGCACCCGAACTAAAAAAAGGTAGTGAATGATTTTATACCACCAGGATTTGGCGATTGTTCCCCTAATGCTCAGTCACCCTTTAAAAGGGGGACTATATAAGGTATTTCTCCCTCCTTCTTAGCATACCTTCGTGGTGTAATGGTCAACATGCTTGGCGCGTATTCTAGAGGTCCGAGGTTCGAGTCCCGGAGAGGGCATTGCTCATTTTTCACGACTCCCGTATCAAAAATACCTAATGTCTCTATAGTAGACCATATGTTGATTACGATGATGTCTACGATTGCGAAAAATAAATATTCTGTTTAATCGCTTAACGTTGTGAAGGGAGTGAAATTGATACCAAACAAAGATGAAAGACGTTAGATCATGTTGAAAAATTGCTTTTGATTTGGATAGTTGAAAAACATTTATGTATAGTACATATTTCACCCAATGCATTTATATTTTAGTATTAAACAATATTATAATAACAACAATAGAGTTTTTATATAGGAACGGATTAATCAATATTCCCTTTCTTTCTTATTGGGAAATTTATTTGGCATACGTCTAAGTGTCTAGAACAGATTAATGTTGTATACTGAGGTACCACTGTGATTACAGTCCTTTTCTATGCGCTATAAGACAATGAAGTATTTAAATGTTGCAAAGGATTTTTCCTAATAATTTTAGAAGGCGTGTTAGAAATAAATCCTAACGCTAGAAAATTAATTAAAATCATTATAATAGCGGTAGCGAAACATGAATTTAATCAATAATTATTATTAATAGTATCCTAATATTTAATTATTCAGCATCATTGCTAACTAAATACGTAACATAATTTTCATATAGATTTAAAATCTAAATTTTTGGAATTGTGTTATATTAAAGTTTAATTTGTGTGTTAATTTGAAATGCGCTAAATTTTATAATAAATACAACAAATTAAAATTCCTTTTTAATCTTATCAACACTCTCTGAAGAACGAATGATTTTTATTATTGATATAACTTTTTGTAACTCATATTAGTTATAAAAGACATTTGTCCTTCACTGAGTGTTATTCGCACCCTTTTTTATAACTGATATCAACACTCACGCAAGAATGAAATACTTTACATGCAATTTATGTCATTAATTTTATAGCTGGTGTATGATACAAAATACTATGAAAGTAGACAACATCCTATGATATAAAATTGTGTTAACATTCAGTTTATAATAATGCATGCTTAATATTAAATGCAGATCAATTTGACTATGAATTAATATTATCTCAATCAAATTTCGAGAGCTAAGTCTTCCAATTAACAGATAGACTGAATTTTTAAACTACTAAAGATATAACTAATAATCCTTAATTTCTATTTATTTGAAACTACACTTACAAATTCTTCAAAATATTACACATAAGGATTAATACAATAGCTGTATTACACGAATAGAAACTGAAATGTTTACTTATTTAGCCATTCTGAGGTAAAATTATTTGCCAAGCTGACATAAAATTATTAATGAGAAAAAAAAAGCTTTGAACAACATTTTAAAATCAATTTCATTCATCAACTTCAGCACTAAGTAGTAAAAATGCTTTTACTTCAGTTATAAAAGAAATATTAAGTTATGGGATCAAAAATTTTCATTAAGATTTTGATTGACGTCTGTGCTTTAAAATGGTTTTCAAAATAAAGAATGCTCTGACGCTTAATGTAAGGGGCTATGAATTTGAATTAGGTTTGTATGAAAAGCTTTAAGACTTACCCACTGCGAGCGAAGTTGACAATCATTTTCATCATGTGATGCGTGAGTCTTCGTTCTTCTTCAGGAAGGTTTTCCAACTGGAGAGGAAGACCCATAGTAAATAAAACGTCATCTCCATGCCCGGCACGAATAAACTGAGGGTGAATAGAGAAAGAGGGCCTGTGAGTGAATTCGTATGCGAAAATCTTCTGCTTCTTTTCGGCAAGTAGATCAGCCAGTTTCATCGTATGAGCTGTGATATGCATATCGCCGCAGAAATTTACAAACTTTTCTCTCAGTCTGGAAAGTTCAGGAGTCTTGTAGTTGTAGATGGCCAGCTTGTTCATTAAAGCATCATTTACTTTGTATACATCTAACATATTGCTCACTAAAAGTTCGTCGAAATCTTGTGAAGTGAGAGTTCCTTCCACAAATTTCTTATATAAAGGTGATTTCATTGCGTCGAGAGCAATAGTACAAAGCGTTCCCTCGTCGTTTGTGATTCCAAGGAGAACATCGATAACTTCGTAATCTCCTTTACGTACTGCTTTCAGAGTGTTTTGAAAAATCAGTTCGAAATCGTAACTTGGTCTCCACGGCTGGGAAACTAAATTAGCAGAACTGAGAAGAATATCTGCTGGTACCTTTCGCAAGCAATGTATGACCTGGGTAACATTTTCAGAAAAGCAGTTTGTACCTTTTGCCAAAGCAAAAGTTGCATTCAAAGGGTTGCGTTCGAAAATCCATTCACCAACGGGAACTCCACTCTGCAGTATAACTCTATTAAATAACTTCTCTACTTTACTAAGGGGGGAAAATGCATGAATTGCAGCGCTCATTGAACCAGTAAAGCGACCAAATAAAGTTACACTTTCTGGATTACCACCAAAATGAGCAATATTTTTCTTTACCCACCTCAGGGCCATCCTCTGATCGAAAAGTCCAACATTACCCGGGGCTTCAGACGATAACCCATGCAGAAAACCAAAAGCTCCTACTCTGTAGTTCACAGTAACAACAATTACTTTACCTACTGCTGCCAAGTAACTTGCATCAAATTGTTGTGGGTCGCCAAAGTTAAAACCTTCTCCCGTCAACCAAACCATAACTGGCAATGGGAACTCAGATTGTCTCACATCAGGAACATACACATTAAGGTAAAGACAATCCTCACTAATTGCTGCTCTGTTAGGCTTCAGTAATGGGCTAATAACAGATTCTAAGTGAGGTGATTGATAGCAAGAAGGACCAAATCGAGTAGCATCACGTTCAATACCTTCAGAGAAAATTTCAATTGGTCTCTTAAACCTTAAATTACCTATAGGAGGTTCAGCATATGGGATACCGAGAAACAATCTCAATGATTTGCTTAGAGCTTCAGATCGTTTACCATGCAAGATGCCAGTCGATGTTTGTATCGTTAAGTCATCCGCGATACTCATTCCAAAAATACAGCCAAGTGCAAAAAAGGCTATTAGAAACTTCGAAATCATGGCTCAAAAACTATGCTACCTGAAAATTCCAATGCTTTATTTCTTACTTACGACTTTAAAGCAGACTAGGCCGAAAAGAAATAGCTTGGAGTTCTAACTCAATAATTCGCCGGCTGTAAGTCAGAAGAAGACCCTTTCTCTAAGGAGTTCTGAGGCTAAATGACTTGATCAGCTTGCTGCTTCAGTATTTCAATCCCAACAGGATGCAATGCAGAAAGAAGAAGGGGGGAGGGGTAATCACGACCTCAAAACCAGTATCGTAGCGTTCAAAATGAAAAGCTGTAGAGAAGCATACGCTCTGCAGAAGTTAGATTTAAACCAGTTTGTCCACCTCTTTTTATACTGTAAGATCGCGTTATCAAGTTTGCATCATAGGGTGCAGAGAGGCGGGAGAGAATCAAGAAGCTCTGCTCCAGTTATAACGCGAAGAATTCTCCAAATTTTGCCCCCGCCCAGTTATCTCAAAGAATCAGCATCGGTTATTATTTTATTACATCATGCTACTATGCACTCGTCTAACCAATCAGAATGCGAAAGAGGAAAGGTTTAACCAACCACCGCTGGAGAGAAAAAATCCAACTACAGATAGAGAGGAGAAAGGGTTGCCAATCAAAATTGCGTGTTTGATTTTTGGCGAATTTTACTGACGCCATAATCAGTTTGATGATTAGAGGAGTATTTTTTCTTCTCAGAATTTGGTCGCTGCTAGTGACAGCCCGAGACTTCGGGCTTTTCAAAAGCGTAATGTATGCTTTTAATTTTTAAAATTTAAGATATCGAAGGTAATTTCGTAAAAGTATTTTTTATATACTTAAACGCAATTAAAAGCCTTTCTTTATGAACACGAAATGCCCATTCTCTTTCTTTTTGAAAATCCTTTTTTAAGAGAAAGCTGTCAGTAGCGATGATTAAAAAATAAAGTAAAAAGAGTTTTTAATAAAATTTTAGTTATTTTTTAATAGAACTAAAATCAGTGAACGTAAGAGAGAAAATTGCATTTGTATAAATATAGGACGAAGTTTTTTATTCTTAAAATAACAATTCCGAAAACCATGTGAGTTTACATGCACAACCTTGCATTTAAAATATATGAAAATAATTTATTACTTGGCTGTTAAATTGGTACTAAAATAGAAAATATATATTTTGCTCTACATCAAGGTACAGTATATAGATCATTTAATTATCTCTTTTGTTGAATAACTCTGACATATTAAGTTCATGTATGTGAGACCATCGTATATATTGAAGCCTTTTTCGTTTTTTTTTCACTTTTTAAACGTTTTCAGCAACTTAAGAATGTTTTACATTTTCATAATAAGCTAACAAAGGGCATTAAAAAAAGGCTGGGGAAAATGTAAGTACTCCTTCAGTATTATTTTTCTCTTCAGTATACGACAGGACATGATTCATATCAGTACACGATGCTGACGAAAGGAAAGTGTATTACAACTTGATATATCCAATTTTAGTACTTTAATTTCAATAATACTGTGTTTTTAATGCATGATGCCGAGGTGGAGGAAATGTAAGTATTTTTCAGTATAATTTCTATTTCTTCCATTCTAAAATAATTGCAAGTTTTTCTCCGAATATTTTAGAATAATGACTGCTTTCAGAATTAGTAACAGATGGAATATAGGATCTAAAATTCGTATAATAAGCAAATTTGCTGAATACATGCACTTCGAATAGGATTCAGGTTTTCATTGAGTTATATTTTAAATAGCACATTAGATAAATCAATACTCCCAGGTTTTGGTCTTTTTGTTGATATAGCTGAATTCATTTAAATTTAGATACATGATTTACCTGCCATTCAGAAGAGTTTCTTGCTCTGTTAAAGTAATCTTCAAAGTTACATAATAAGCTTCCTTCAGAATTTATGTAATTAAAAGATGTATTTAAAACGGAATTATTTAAGTAACTCATATCTGATTTAAGGCTTGGCTATGCATCGAAGTGAAATATGATTTCTTTTATAAACGGACCAATCTTTATGCGCTCCCTTTGAAACTATGCTTTATTTGAATCTATTGATTTGGAAAATTTAATGAAATGAATTTGTCATGTTTGGAAATAACTCGAAGATGCACTTAATCGACTGTCCTATCGAAAAATCTAATTGTAAATTATTTTTTTAAAACTATTTTCTGAACAGTCTAGGTGAAATATTCTAAGCCAGAGCTTAACTAACACAAAAAGTTTCTCAACTTAGTCTCAAAACAGTGCAATTCGCTACCGATTAGTAGCTACACAGTCCAGTCACATTAATGTGACCATCTGTCAAAAGCCAGAATAACCAGCTTTCGCAGAGCGGACTGCTGCGAGACGTGCAGGAAGAGAGTCACATAGGTCCCTGAAGGTGTTCTCTGGGATGTTGAGCCATGCCGACTCTAATGCCGTGGCCAGCTGCGCTAGATTACGCGGTTGAGGATCCATGGCGCGAACAACTCGATCGAGATGGTCCCACAGATGCTCGATTGGGTTTAAGTCAGGTGAGTTTGCTGGCCAGGGGAGGACGGTAAACTCATCCTGGTGCTCTTCGAACCACGCACGTACACTGGCAGCTGTATGGCACCTCGCATTGTCCTGCTGGAAGATGCCATCATCCTGAGGAAAAACAATGCGCATGTAGGGGTGAACATGGTCCGCAAGGACAGATGCGTACTTGTATTGATCCATTGTGCCTTCCACAATGATCAGTGAACCTAGAGAATGCCAGGAAAACATTCCCCAGACCATAATGCTCCCGCCTCCAGCTTGGACCGTTCCGGCAATGGTTGCAGGGTGGTTCCTTTCAGAGGTTTCACGCCTTATACGCCAACGTCCATCTGTCCGATGGAGCATAAAACGCGATTCATCCGAAAACGCAACCTGTCGCCACTCAGTGGACGTCCAGCTGCTGTACTGGCGTGCAAATTCTAGCCTTCGCCGTCGATGAACAGCAGTCAGCATAGGTGCACGAACCAGGCGTCTGCTTCGGAGGCCCAGACGCAGCAATGTTCGCTGAATAGTACTTTGGGAGACACTTTTGGTAGCCCCTTGGTTCATTTTGGTGGTCAGTTGCTCAACGGTAGCCCGTCTATCTGCCCGAACGCATCTCCGCAACCGTCGTTCGCCTCTGTCATCTATGGCCCGTGGTGCACCACATTTGCCACGTCGCTGATTTTGGACAGTCCCATTTTGCCATGCACGGTACACTTTTACCACGGCGGCACGCGAACAGTTCACAAACTCAGCCGTTTCGGAAATGCTTCCACCCTTGGCCCGAAAGCCAATGATCATGCCCTTTTGGAAGTCGGATAAATCGCTTCGTTTCTGCATTACGCCAACGATTGAAATGTTTTCCGAAGCCCTCACACACCCTTTATATACGCTCAACTGCACTGTGCTGCCACCTGCCTTCTGTGATTGGTTATTTAACTCTGACATGGAAAGTACGTGGTGGTCACATTAATGTGACTGGACTGTGTATAATGCTTTTAGGAAAATAATTTCTCGATTGACGTTTATTATGCCAAAAGTTTGACATTTAAACATTGTCTTAAAAACTGCAATAATTTTTGGTGTTTAAAAGTAAATTAAATATCATATTTAAGTTATCAAAATAATCAAAATAAATATAAATAATCAAAATAAATATAAATAATCAAAATAAATATAAGTAATCAAAATAAATATAATAAAAATAAATATAAAAATAATAATATCAAAATAAGTATAATAATAAAGTAAAGCACTTTTACTGATAAATAATCATTAAATCTACAATTACTACTTTTTATCATACAATAAGCCCTATATATGTTATAAATCATGAACTAAAAAGAAAGTGTTAATTATATACCTACTTACAGTTTCAACTAGATTTTTGGACTGCTATTCTATGACAAATTAAAAAATTTCCCTTCATATTTTGCCATAGTGAAACACAAAAGCTGTGCTGGATAATTTTAAGAAAGTTCAAAACGATAACTTGTATTGCAAAATTGTTTGTCTCAACTAATTTTTATCATCTCAACAATTCAAAATTGAAATGTAATCATATCGCTATACAGATATTTTTATTTTTAAAACTATCGTATTTCAGTAATTATACGATAAATCAAGCACATTAAAAGGAAGTGCACAGTTTTTAATGGCATTAATTTCTTAAATCAGTGACATTTATGAATGTTAAATAATTTTATAATACTGTTTGATTCTGGCTTCCCTTCCATTAAAACTTCCATTTACCCGTGGCATCACGAATGACGGATATACCTCAGCTATTCCGCGTTTTTCGGTATTTAGAAAACGAGAGCTAATAATTCAGCAATAAAAGTTTTTATTATGAAGTTCCGAAGCGAGAAAAAGCCAAAGAAAAGGAAACAATTATTTACTTTCTATGCAATTAATCCTTTCATGCTCGCAGCTAAACGCCTGACGATTTTTCCTGAGACCTTTGCGCAGAAGGCGAATGTTGATGTTCGCGTGATTTCTGCTCTTGAAAAGAGAGCAAGTTTCGGCTGATGCTGAAGTAGTTACGTCAGCAATCAACTGATTATATTATACTGTTCCACAATGCTACTGCTCCAGATCTCTGACTGAATGGCCAGCTTTTGGTTTAGATGTCTGCTTTCACCTATCTGAAAAAAAACTTTTCTTTTTCATTCGCTGTCGGAAGGTCATTTTTACAACTCATCAAAAATGAAACCGGAGCGGGGTTCTTTGTTCCTTTAGGGGAAAAATACACATTTATTCGTTTATTTCTCTCCCTCGCATATCCCCCCCAGCTTTTTCTGTGTATAATTTAGAAACTTTTAATTTATGTTAACAACGTTCATTGTTTTAACTAAAAGCATTACAAGTAAAACAATACCTGAAATATAGAATGCAGTAATTTTAATGTATCTGTCATAATGTGCTTTTTAATCCGCTAAAGTCTTCCTTTAAAACTTTCCCTCAAAATTGATATATATTGCACAATTGTACCCCTTTCGAACTTTAAGAGATTAAATTAGTGAAAAAAATGGGCACGTATATAATTTATTCCTCCACTTTCAGTATGTAGAACAACAAATCATTTTCTTGGCTATTCTTGTTTCTTTTAAGTAAGTTTCAATTGATGTCTCTGGCGTATAAAGTAAATTTCAACTGATGTCTCGTAGACAAAATTTTGAACTTCAGTTAATATCTCGCAGACAAAAAGTATAATGTATGTTTCAGATGATGAAAATAAAGATTTTAAAACCTTATAAATACAATTTTCTAAGTTTTGAAATGCTTCTTTATTTTATCCCCTTTTATTGTTCAAAAATTTTTAAATACTATTAATTAGCTTATGATTTTCTACTTCCTTTATTTTCTGCCACTACTTCTGAAACATTCTAAGCTCGTTATTTCTGACATCTTCCGAAATGAAACAGCACGATAGGAAAATACTTACTCATTAATATGACATCTGACTGGGAGTAAAGCGAAATTCAAATTGTTAATGTAATTCCGCTTTTTGGAATGGACCAACATAAATAAACAAATGAAAATAAGAAACAGAAATTTGAGAATTTACCATTTTTATGCATTTTATTTCACAGTTAGCAGTGATAAAAAATAATTAAAATGCACAAAATGGTTGAAGAAACGAAAACATTTAATTTTGATGTTACGTAAATTTATCCAACATACACAAATTTATTAATACATACAATAATACACATTATTATGTTAAAGCATTATCGAAATACTCCATTTCAAGTAAAAGTTATTAATGAAATTAAAACTATCTCTGCAATAATAACATCATTCCATTTCAAGTGCAAATAAATAAATTAATGCGCTGTATGACCTAATGGACTATTTCAGATACACAGGGTCTTGCATGTTTGCGCAAAAGAAAAGAAATATATTACGGTACGGTATTAAAGAAAATGATAACATGATCTCTATTAAAGTTTAGCAAGCTGCGGAAAAACTAGTTTGTTTCATGCCTAGGGACCCCAAGGCCTGGACCTAAAGGTTCTGTGTTTTAAAAGGTTCCAAAATTATCCTGTGATTTTTTATAAGTCTATTTTCTGTTATAAAAAAATCTGATGTGCCCACCACATGACTTCTTTGTACGGAATATTAAATTATACGCGTTTTGCATTGCATTTAAACTTATTGGATTGAATTAAATCTACTTCGTCTATAGTGCATAAGCTACAATAGAATAAATGCTATAATGCTAAAGTACATTATATTTGTTTACCATAGCGACACTCTGGTGCTAGGTTCACTTAACAGCGTTACATCTCATTCCTTTTATAACTCAGAATGCATAAAAATTATGTATATCACTTGAAGAATTATCTAACCGTTGCCACATGTTCTATTCAAATACCGTGATAAATCTAAAACGATATATAAAAGAAATTAAACAAACAAACAAAAAAAGGTTTTTCACAGACGATTCAGTATTTCTCATTCAATTAATTCAGTTCTCACTTCGCGACAAGGCAAAAATACAACTCAAAATATCTATATTAAAAATTACGAAGTAAATCTTAAACATTTATTTCCTCGAGTTAATTCCAGAATGGATTAAGCATGATTAAATTCGCAATAACAAAAGAAGTTGTTATCTTTGTTGTTGTGAAACTTAGTTTCTCTAGATTGACAACAAATCCACTATTCTCCTAAGTTTCAAATGTAAACAAATATGGCTACGATTTGAAAAATCATTAAGCTTAGCCGCACTTAAACAACTTTTAAATTGTTGATAATTCTACAAATTTTGCATGCAGATTTATTAAAGGCAAAAAGGCCTTAATGGAAATATAAGAACAACATAATTTAATCATTTTTAAAGCAAAAAGTGCACAATTTACCAATATATAAGAATAAAAATACTGAGCTCACGGGAGCAGAGTAACAGAGTGGATATATATGTATATATATATATATATATATATTTATATACTTTTGGTTCGGCCGATTGCAACCGAAATAGAAGATGCACATTTACATATTATAGCAGTCCTATATTCAAAATTCGAACATTCTGACGTACTCGTTTTTGAGTTATGCGAGATACATACACGTACGTACGCATAAACGTCACAAAAAATACCTCATCAGAATCCATTTTCAATCAGCTTTATAATTTTTTGGGAGGAAAAGAGTCCTTTATTCTCTCCTTACGTTCGGATATCACGCAAAAACATCGTTAAATTGCATTCGATGGAGGTCAAAATGGATATTTTCGTTAAAATATGATACCTGAAAATTTTCGTGATTACAATACTTCCTTTTTACTTCGTACAAGGAAGTAAAAAGGAAAGTCGGAGTTGTAACCAATGTGACTTGGTTTCTAGGCTATTCAAATTAGTTTCTGCTAATGATTAAGGTAACGGTCAGCTGGTTACGTCACGGTTGCTCTGCTGAGAACTGCAACTAACTTTGAAATAATATGCACAGTCTTTTATTTCAATAATATACAGGAATGAACTCCATAATACACTGGGATGAGAAATACAATGCAGTGATAACAATAACAACAACATAAGTAAATAATACTAGTAATTTCTAAAATGAATAATGTTTTGATGATATACCAGTCGAAAAGAAATGTCGTTTAACCGGAGGTCGGATAAACAAGACTGTATTGCAATTTCAAAACAATGTGCGTGTCGAAGAGAAGACAAAATGCATTTGCGCACAGCGATCAAAATTTCTGTTTCGATGTAGGTTATATTTCCCGTCTTGTAGAACAGAATAGCAATGCATTTGGTAAGTTAACTTCAACCATCAGAATTTCAGATATGTGCAACAAAAATCCTTTTTTACTTAAATTTAACTAATTAAAAATTAAAGATAAAAAATACTGTATAAGGTATTTCTCCCGCCTTCTTCGCATGCCTTCGTGGTGTAGTGGTCTGCATGCTCGACGCGTAACCGAGAGGTCCGTGGTTCGATTCCCGGCGAAGGCGTTGCTCATTTTTCAATCTCTCTTGCTTTCGAAATTACCTAATATCACTACAACTGTATCAGAGAAGTCACATTTCAGATGTTCACTAACGACACGCTACTAGTTATTACTCTACTACATGTCATGGGCTAGAGTTCCAAATATTACAATTGAGAGAAAGGAAGCGCTTAGTACGTAAAGCTAAAAATTATTTTCTCCCTCCTTTCTGCATGCCTTCGTGGTGTAACGGTAGCACACTCGGCGAGTATTCGAGAAGTTCAGGTTCGAGTCCCTGCGAGAGCATTGCTCATTTTTCATGTACTCCTACTTCAAAATAACCTAACGTCTCTACAGTGTCCCCCGAACTAAAAGGTGGTGGATGATGTTTCTTTACCACTGGGATCTGACCCCTAATTCCCAGTTGCCCTTTAAAAGGGGAAGTATTTTCTCCCTCTTTTCTGCATGCCTTCGTGGTGTAGCGGTAGCCCACTCGGGTCGTATTCGAGAGGTCCAGGTTCGAGTCCCAGAGAGGGCTTTACACGTTTTTCACGTCTCCTGCTTCAAAAAATCCTAATCACTCTAGAAACCTTCTGAAATGCATTAATCTTTCCAGTCATTAAGTAGCTCTATTGGTATATTTGAACAATACTCTGCCAATTGAAACAGAGCTTACTAGCTTTGGCATCATGATATAAACGTTCCAAATTAAGTTTAGTGGTACTAGTGACAATAACTGTGTTCGGGAATACATTTTAGACCTGAAAAATAAATCCTTTTTTTAGTTTTTAGGAAACACCTTATAAGAATATAAAAACTGAAGACCCTTATTCAGGGAGCCCAACGTCCTTTTTGTATCCAGCAAATGAATATATGATTTTTCTGAAACAAATGTATTTCTCAAATGTAAATTTCACATATCTATTTCAAGGCGAGTTTCCAGTCGTTGTTATTGAGCTTAACCCCTTTTTCTTTTTGCAGATGGATATTTAACGCCTAGTCCCTAAGAGAAACAAGTGCGTGAGACTGGATTATTCCCAGTCTACCTGATTCGGAGTTAATTAACTCAGGGGACTCATGCATTATGGAGAAATTTAAGTTCCCTTTAAGAAAGCTGAATTTGGACAAAACTTACTATCATTTCAGTTAGAATGCGCTGTGATAACGTCAGGTTGACGTCAGCAGTATTTGTTTGTTTATTAATTTATTTATTTCTTCCACGGTCAAGGCCTATTTGATCAGTAACCCCACAAACACCGCGGTTTAACACGAAAAATGGCGTGGGCCATAACAGCTTATAAACGAACGTTGTGTATAAAGTAAACACGTCTGTCTAATTTTTTTCCTATACTTCTTTGCGTCTTATCAGAGAAACTGCAGGTTTTTTTCCCTACTTTTTGATGGTGTCAATGCCTTAGCTTTCTGTATAACTTCTACAGAATTTATGAAGGCCGTTCCCAAGATACAGCGATGATAACATCAGAAAATTCTCATTTTTTGTGCCGAATGAGATAGTTGCTGGGGAGAACTATAGAATAGCTATCTTTCTGGGGAATAGGGAAGCACAACAAGTTAAATTCCGAAGTCTCAGCAAGTGTTTCCCAGAATCCTAAAAAGGGGAAAGAGGTTTTTAGAATTCAGACCCACTCAGAAACTTTCTATATTATCTTTTCTCTGGCGAACTCTGTTCGCCATTCTTAAGCCTTTCACTTCGGAGAACTGCTTTTCAATGTCAGTTTTACTACTTGCTGAAAGCAGCTTCTGCCACCACTGCGCTTCTTATACAAAAATGAAAGAATCATTTATGTTTATTCGTAAAGCCGATACTCGTAAGAAGGCTTTGTACAAAACAGTTTTGTTTGCATTTTTACAAAGAACTCGGTAAAAGCTATAAGTTTAATTGTTTCTGAAAGACATGTTTTTAGACACTGAGCTTTATAAACCATGATGAATTTTCAAACTGCATTAGAAAGTGCTCTTTTTTAATAGTTCTGAGGCACAATTGTCATTAGAGAAGCATCAGAGGACTGTAAAGAAACATGAGCAAAAGGTATAGATTTAGATGCTTTTTAGTCTCATTTTTCATTGTTTTTTCAGAAACCTTAACTGCATATATAGTGCCATTACCGTGGAGGAGTTATACGCTTTAACATTTGATGTATAAATTGCTAAATTCTCACTTTAATTATCTCAACTAAAACATTACTTTCATAGCATGAAAAATTGATTTTAGGAATATTTTCACTTTTTTCAGTCTTTAATTTACCGTTGAACAAGAAAAAGCAATGATCATACACAGGCCGATTTAAGTAATTTCGGGGCCCCACAATGGGCTCCCTTCAAAATTGTATTTTCTGCAGAATGTTTCTATAGACTATTACATGATTTATTGCCATTGATAATTTTATCTCGGAAGCAAAAATTTTAAGCTCTTATGTAATATATTTAGTGTATTATGTATGATTAAATCTTAAGTTTTTCTCGTTCATCTGTTTCCTCCATGTTTACATTTTTCACTGAACGAATATTTCTCCCAATAACTCATGTTATATTTATAAGCTCTTTGCACTACCTCTAACTTTGTTGTTTAAAATTAAAACTTTTCGTCAAATTCGGTTTTCCGGAGTTTTATTCGCTTTATTTCCAGTTTCATTACATTGCTTAGTGTTTTCATTGAGCATTAACTTAATTTACTTTCCTATCATGACATTTTCTTCAATAAATCCGTCTCATACTTTTTCTTTACGCTTTGACTGTTTGACTGACAACATGGACGCAGTCTACATTTCAACAAAGATACTCGCAGATTAGAAATTCACAACTGATAACTATATTTATATTGTCACATAAAAAATGATATATGGTTGTTCCTGCTCAGAATCCAGTTTATGTACTGTAAAAATATTCTACATACAAAAACATATGTCCTTAGATACAGCATACACAATAGTAAAATCTGTCTGTCTAAAAGCCTTCTAAATTCTAATTGCAGTCAATCTAATCTGAAAATACTGAATGTACTGGTATATCGGCTCTAGTGTAGAACTGGGTGCCCTTTCGATTGGCGAAAAATTTTGTTCAGTTTTGGCGATGAAACCCCATTTCCGGTTACCATGAGAGTTTTAACTTAATTTTAGCTTCTTGATTTTTTTAAGTGAAAATAAATCGATGTGCACATGGACAAAGTCAAGACAATGTGCAATGACTAGTTTGTGCAATTCTCCGATGTTTTTTTAAGTGAAAATAAGTCGTTGTGTACATGGACACAGAGTATGTGAAATTCTTTGACTTCTTATTTTGGTTTTGTGTAGCGGCCATCTTGAAATTGTCCCTTCCTGGCGCTGATCTTGGCGTCAAAAAAGAATCGCCAAAAAACAAGGGGCACCCAATTGTAAACTTTTACCAGTATATCGTCTGCCAAAGAACATAATTCCATCGTTTCTGCTAGTGATAGTTTAGAAATTACGCGATGAAATAACTGTAACAGTGTCCATGCTAATCATTTGATGACAAACTGGTTACTAATGATAAAAGAAAATTCTAGGCTCTTTATATACTCCATGATATACAACACTAAGAAAGTAAGTAAAAACCGAAAATGATTTTTTAAATAATGATGATTTTTTGTCAGGGCATGATTAATTTATTAAGCAATACAAACAGGTGTTTATATGGCTTCAAGGTGAAAGACGGCAACAGAAAGTTTTTGAAAAATTGGGAAGTCAGTATTTATCTTTCTCATTTTTTGTCTACATCTACAACTAATTTAGAAGTAGAACAACTAACTTTAAGAGAACTAAGAAGACTGAAAATTAGGGTCTCAGGTTTGGCCTGAAATAAAGCATCAGTTTATATCAATTAAGCTTTACTTTTGGGGATTAGTTTATAAAGGTATTATGTTTTTCCTGGATAATGCTCCCTCTCCATCAAGAATGAAATAAGACATTTGAGGGCTCCCTGACGTTTCAGGTCCTCATGTGTCAGCATATTTCCATATCCCTTCTTACACTGTTGGCAGTAATTCCCAAAAATTTTCCTACTCTTCCCCTCAAAAAATGTCAAAACAATGTCAACTTTAGCGATTTTGACTGTACGTCAAATAATGATTACGTTAATGATTGTTTCATTATCACATACCTTTTCTCTGATCATAAGTTCCTTTGTAAGTAATAGCATTCCTTTGACCATCAGCCTTTTCAGCATGGCAAGTATACGGTAAATTTCCTATTTGAAGACTTCTCTAAATTGGCTACAGGTTTAATGCCGCCGTCTTCTAACTGGTATTCCCTGTCTTTTTCCTCACTCCATGGAACGTCTCCATATCCGTCAGAAGATGATGAACTTGCAACTTCACTTATGCCCAGATTAAGCAGATGAAATACCCTTCGATCCTGGAACAGGAGCTTTCTGGATAGTGACTTCTAGACAAAGCTTCGACATTTACATGTGATGATCTTTCCTGTCCTGGAGTCTCTGATTCATTTGGCTATTTAGCCTTAGGTATTCTTGAAATTTAAGAGCCAAATCAGCGATGCATGATCTGTGAGGAGCAGGAATTTTCTGCCGTAGTGTTAATGGTAGAAATATTCTACGACTTTATCTGTGGCGTGCAACTCTTTCTCGGTGACACAATAATTCCTCTCCGATTTAGATATACACTTGCTCCAGTATTCTGCGACATGTTCTTGACCCTTTATTTCTTCAGATTAAACAGCACCGACACTTTCATTGCTTGCATCGCTGTCAAGAATAAATGGTTTCTCGAGGTGAGGATATGTTAGGAATGAAGCAGGTGTCAAAACTTCCTTCAATTTGTTAAATGCATCCTCAAATTCTTTTGTCCACAATAACTTTTAATTTTTTTGCTTCAGTTTGTGAATGGGAGAAAAGTTTTTCACAAATCTCCTATAGCAGGTACAGAATAACAGGTCTTGGAAGCTTCTCAGCTTATGGACATTTTCGGGACGTCTGCAATCTTTAACTGCAGACACTTTTTCTGGCTATATACGCACATATTCCGCAGAGATGACATGTCCGAAGTAAGTCGCTTCCTGTCTAAATAATTTACGGTTAGAAGGGCATAACTTTTAGATTGGCTTTCTTCAATTTCTGAAGCACTTTCCAAATATTTTCTAAATGCTCATCAAAGCTTTTCCCGACGATGATGTCATCCAAGTATATTAGACGGGCTTCGTAAGAAAGAACTCTTAGCACGGTCTCATGTTGCTGCCGAATTACAAAATCCAAACGGCTTCACCTGGAACAGCCGAAGTCCTCGTCCAGTAGTAAATGCCGTCGTTTCTCTGTTACCAGGGTGTATCTCTATCTGTCAGTATCCACGCTTTAAATCAAACGTCGAAAACCACTTACTTCCAGAAGGATTGTCCAGAATGTCGTCAGTTCTAGAAAGAGTTTCTACCTCTTTCTGTTTAGCAGTTGGCAGACGTCCTGGATTTTGCATGATTAGTGTACAATCCACCTTATCAGTTCTATACTGTGCCTAATTGGGTCAATATATGTCAGAAGATGAGCAGAAGAAAACACCTTTAGTTTGTAGCATTCATTATTTTAATTAACCAAATTATTTTTAGTTTGAACTTTCCTATCGATATCTCAAAGTTTCAGTTGCTGCCCGAGTTTAGCGCGAGTGAGATATTTATGCAAATCGCATATATCTGTTAGCAGTTAAAAGACAGGAGTTAACGAAGGGAAAGACAGAGCCTTGGATTTATCGCCGTAAGGCTGTGCGCGCAAAGATTTCCTCTGTCTACTGAAAGTTCGCCTTTATAGGCATTTGCAATTACCAGTGTTTGCTAGTGAAATTCGCATAATTGCATTTCACTAAGAGTTAAGCTTCCCTCGCCGTCCTACTTAGAATTTAAGTTAGGGAATTGAAATTTGTTAACACACTTTATTTTCATATTATTTTAGTTCAGCCCAAGTAGTGGCTTACTCTCAAATTTGGAGAGTTGTATTTATTGGAATTAAAGGGTCACTTTTAAACCCTCCTTCTGACTTTGTAGTTCTTCAACACTAAAGGACATAGCCTAGATTTGCTCACTGTCCTCCACATAAGGTTTCACAGTTTATGCTCACGAAAAGAGTCAAGAGATTGAAGGAGAAACCTTATACTGGCGCCCGAACAACTAAAATGATGGAAGGAAGTTGGAATATGCCTACTACATCCCAGAATACAGCTGCAATGCCTGATGGATTTGGATTCATAGTGGAAACCATCAGAGCAGCCATGAAGCCGGCAGTAGTTTTTGATGCCAGAGGACCTGTGAACACATTCCTGGAAAAATTAGAAGCGCATTTTTTGCTGTATCCAGTTCCGGAACATCAGAAGGTCATATTAGCGACAGGAGCATTGAGGGGCCAAGCAGCGACCTGGTATAAGTGCATCGGAAAATGTCTGCTGGGAGAACCAGGAACGCCGACTTACACGTACGAGAATTTTAAACTAGCAATTTTGAGAGCGTTTCCTGTGGTTAAAGACCGTGCGAAACTCGAAGCTGAATTGTTTAGCAAGTACCAACAGCGGGTGGATGAACTATCGGAATTCACTTTGAGAAAAATACAAGTCTTTAAATTATTGTATGGCACGAGGCCGGACCCGGAGATTATCCAGATAATCCTGCCCAGATTGTTACCATCGATACAAGATTTCATGGAGCTAAGAAATCCCGTGACGCTGGACAAGCTGTTTGAACTCGCCGTACAATTCGAGAGCCGGCGAGCGGCCGAAAATCAACGGAGACAATCGTATGAACAGCGGCTGCAGGGGAACCAGAATGCCGAAGGAAGAAACAGACGATGGCCGAGAACTACTGGTACCAGTCAAAATGCGAGCGGTCAACCGCGCCAAGTACAGCGCCAACAAAATAATTCCAACTACGGAAGAAAATCATTCTCCCCAGGCAGAAGCCAGCAACAGAAGAAAACACCCGCAAAGCATTTAAACTACTAAGGAATATTGCGGGGAAGGGGGTGCAATGTTCCGAGGAGAAGAAAAATCCCTCTGAAGTACAGCTAAATACGGTCATGGTGAGAAACATTGAATTACCGAGACTGCAGTTACTAATTAACAACGTACCCGCTACAGCTCTGTTGGATACCGGCGCTCAAGGAAGCTGTTTGGCAGAAGAATTTTTTAAGAAGCACTTTCGTAGATATCGTCTGCATAGCGTGGAAGGAATGAAGGTGGTAGCAGCCCAAGGAAAAACGTGTCAATGCATGGGAAAAATCGAGCTGTACATCAAAATCGGCGAAGAACAAAAAAAAATTATGTTTCTTGTAGTGAAGAACCTCCAAGCATCGGTTATTTTAGGAACAGATTTCTTTGCAGCTGTGGATGCGAAAATCGATTTTGAAAACTCCACCTTGCAAGTAACCATGGACCCAGTTAAAAAGAAATCAACACCTCCCCCTGAAGTGGATTTAAGCCATCTAACGCCCGAAGAACAGGACAAGTTTCGGGAATTGGTAAGTAATTTCGCTGATTTATTTGATGATATTCCAGGATTCACCCAGATCGTAGCACACGAAATTAAATTAACTACGGATGAACCTATACGTCAGCGTCCTTACAAGTACGACAAAGTTAAGGAGGAAATAATAAAATACCATATTGATGAAATGTTAAGAAACAAAATAATAACTCCTATTTCTAGTGCATATGCGAGTCCGGTTGTTTTATGTAAGAAAAATAATGATTTGCCGTTAACTGATCCATTAAGGTACAGGTTCGCTATTGACTACAGAAAGCTTAATAGTATAACAAAATTTCCAACTTACCCACTTCCGGTAATTGATGAAATTCTAAGAAGTATTAAATCAACAAAATACATAACCACGCTAGATTTGACATCCGGATATTTTCAGATAAGCATAAAGCCGGAAGATGTTCACAAAACAGCATTCATAACAAAATACGGTACATATGGCTTTTTGCGTATGCCTTTTGGATTGTCGGGAGCCCCGGCCACGTTTCAGAGGTGCATGGACAAAATTTTAAGGCCGGTAATAGGAAAAAGTACATTTATTTATCTTGACGATATAATTGTTACTTCAGAGTCGCTGGAAGAACATATTAAAGACCTTCGAGAAGTCTTTACTCTTTTGAAAGATGCAGGACTTAAAGTGAACATTAAGAAATGTAAATTCGCGGCAAAAGAACTCAAATATTTAGGGTACAAAATTTCTCAAAGGGGGATCGAAACAGATAAATCTAAAGTTATAGCAGTGAAAAATTACCCAATTCCGAATACAGCCAAAAAGTTAGCGACTTTCTTGGGTATGTGCTCATATTATAGAATTTTTATTAAAAATTTCGCAGAAATTGCTGAACCATTGTTAAAGTTGAGAAGGAAAAGAGTTCGTTTTGCGTGGTCTTCAGAAGCAAACGCCGCGTTTGAGAAGTTAAAAGAATCTTTAATTAATGCACCGGTTCTAAAGTTCCCAGAGAAAGACAAGGGTCTAGAAATTTATGCAGACGCATCAGATTACGCAATCGGAGCCGTGTTAACACAAAATAGAAAAGCGATTGCCTTTTTTAGTCGTACATTGAATGATACGCAAAGAAATTATTCGGCAACGGAGCGTGAAACTTTAGCAGTGCTCGCAGCTGTTCAAAAATTTTGTGTATATTTTGGGAGTTCTCCCGTAACAGTATATTCAGATCATGCGGCAGTTACCAGATTATTTTCAGGAAAGAATCTTTCGCCACGCTTAATTCGGTGGACCCTAAAGTTGCAAGAATTTAATCTCATTATCAAACACACACCGGGAAAAGACAATGTAGTGGCCGACGCATTATCTAGAATAAAGTTAGACGAGAACGGCGAGAAAGTAAAAATAGCGATGCTTCAGGCAAAGGTCATTGACTCTCGAGAGACTGTAATAGAAGAAATTGCTAGGGATCCCGAATTCGGAAATATTTATAATTATTTAAAAGACCCAGATAACTTCCAGCATATAGACATTAATGCAATACGAAGCAGAGCACAGAACTATGAAATCATTGATGGTCTCTTATTTTATACTAAAGTTACGAATCAAAATAGTGAATACAGACCAGTCATCCCGGCCAAATTAATTTTAAGTATCTTGCAAGAGCTCCACGATTCGCCTGTCTCGGGCCATTTTGGAATTAGAAAAACAATACAACGCGTACGCGAGGCGGTATATTTTCCGCAATTACAAAAGATAGTTAAAAATTACTGCCAGACTTGTCACACGTGTCAGATAAATAATGACGTAAATTTCCGCCCGGCCGGGTTATTAACTAGTATTGAGTCTAGGTTCCCCAATGAAATAATTGGTATTGACCTCTTAGGCCCCTACCCCAGGAGTCATGTAAATAAGGCACGATTTTTATTAGTCATTGTGGATCATTTCAGTAAATGGGTTGAGTTGATACCACTTAAGCGGGCTTCAGCAAAAGTCGTTGCAGATTCGTTTTTGAACAAATATATTTTAAGATATGGATGTCCAGCGAGGGTGATTAGCGATAATGGTCCCCAGTTTGTAAGCAGTACATTTAAAATGATGTGTGACAAGTTGGGCATTAAGCATATGAAAATGGTACCCTACCGCCCACAATCAAATATAGCGGAACGGGTAAATAAGAATATTGTAAAATTGATTAGAAATTATGTGCAAAAGCACCATTCTAACTGGGATGACTGCGTCGAAGAATTTGCATTCGCCCTCAGAACGGCTAAGCACGAGACAACGAAGAAATCCCCCGCCGAATTGTTTTTGGGCAGTAAGATAATGACCCCCTTAGATAAATTATTTTATGTGAAAGATAGAGCGCCGGAATTTCAAATGGGTGAAATAGAAAAAATGTTGAAGGAGGCAGAAAAGTGCTCCCGGGAAGCGCAAAAGAAACAAAAACAATACTACGATTCAAAAAGAAGAACCGTAGAATATAAAGTGGGGGAGGAGGTGTTGAAACAGGCGCATGCACTTTCATGCGCAGCAAAAGATAAGGTCGCAAAATTTTGCCCAAGATGGCATGGCCCTTTTGAAATTACAAGAATAGTTGAATGCCGTGCATATTTAAAGAATGAGAAGGGCGAAGAGATTGTGGCGAATTTCGACCAAATCAAACATTATTATCGAAGAGCTAATAATAATATATTAAAAGAATTTTTACAGGGTCCAGCCTCACAGAATTTTTCTAAGATTCAAGAGCCCCAACCAGGTCCCTCAACAACAAAAGAACCCAGTTTGAAAAGGAGGTTACCAGAAGAGAGGAAGCCGCAGCCGAAGAAAAGACCACCCCAGAAAGAAAAACGAAAAAAC
>KK120759.1:13828-55795 GCA_000611955.2 Stegodyphus mimosarum | reverse complement strand
TAAGTTAGGGAATTGAAATTTGTTAACACACTTTATTTTCATATTATTTTAGTTCAGCCCAAGTAGTGGCTTACTCTCAAATTTGGAGAGTTGTATTTATTGGAATTAAAGGGTCACTTTTAAACCCTCCTTCTGACTTTGTAGTTCTTCAACACTAAAGGACATAGCCTAGATTTGCTCACTGTCCTCCACATAAGGTTTCACAGTTTATGCTCACGAAAAGAGTCAAGAGATTGAAGGAGAAACCTTATAAGTTGATCACTATAAAATAGCCTAGATGTTAGGCTTTCCGAAAGCATAAGTTCTGGAGGACTACTCGTTCGTTTATAAGGTATTTCTCCCGCCTTCTTCGCATGCCTTCGTAGTGTAGTGGTCTGCATGCTCGACGCGTAACCGAGAGGTCCGTGGTTCGATTCCCGGCGAAGGCGTTGCTCATTTTTCATGTCTCCTGCTTCGTAATAACCTAATGTCTCTACACGTTTAATTCAAGTTACTACAGTACATGCTGCAGCCACTTCGCCTTATCACTTACATTGGCAATTCTCACCAGGATGTCGGTCTTCGATAGATCGACGAGTGTCGAGGCTATTGGTATTCTTTTCCGACTGTTACAGTTCTTAGGATAGTCCATTATGCAATAACGGATATTTTTTCCTTCAGTTATAGATCCAGGAAGTAAAAATTTTTTCCTGTTGGTAGTGGGATGTCGTCTTGAGCTACGATTTGGTGGACAGATTTAAAGCCTTCATCTTTAATTCCCAACACGGTTAATAACTTCAAAACGCACTTCCTTAAAGTGAAAGGAAGAATTATATTTCCTTAGAAAGTACAATCCAAATATGCAAGGGTGTCTAATATTTGCTCAGTATGCCTTGTAATGGTAAGCGGTACTTCCCAACGTGATGCTAATGCTTAATTTTTCATCCATGTGGATTTTATCCCCGGACACAGTGTAGAGTCTAACGCAGGGCGAGGTCCGAATGAGTTTGCCTTCCAGTTGTTAAAACAAAGCTTTTCGAATGACGGTAACATTGGCTTCTGTACCGATGATCAGACTCCAAGGAATTCTATTTATATGAATCGTGATGTGAACCGTGATCCATTAGTTTCGCGATTCATTTTAGAATTCTAAAGCGCTATAAAATGGGGCTCCTGAATATCTCACAACATTCCGCTCTGCAAGATGGCCATCAATTAGTTCTCCACCTGTTTACCGTACTAGCTTCAATGCCTGCAGTTCCTTCGTACGTGGCATCAGCATCACAGTACAAGCACTTTAGAGTCGGTTTACTTCACTCCTATTCCGACTCAAGGCATTGACTTCCCCGTTTAAATCGTCTACACTCTCAATCAGTTGATCCACTGGCTCCTGGATACGAGCAGATCGGATTGAGTGGCGGTCTCTATGGCTTATTTGTTGAGCTACCTCGAATTTCATGGCGTACACTATAACACATTTTAAATTTTTGCCACGGTGATTCGCAAGGGCTATCAGTATCCAAGGATGCCTAATGAAATCTATTATATACTGCAAGGAGAGGATTTCCCTTGTTTCTGATAGGCAGTCCCAAAAGTGAGATGAGACAGCCTTTCAACATCCCTGTAGTGCTTTCATGGGCTTCTGTTTTTCGAGATTTTAACTGAAGACTGCTGTAGTCCTTTTTTAAACACATCTAGCCAGAGCACACCTCCAGAGAGCCCGATAGAGCTTCAAAGTCTCGCTTGTGGTTTTCGGGAAGAGTTTGAAGGATATCCGCAGCTCGGAAATAGAAACCCGAGTCTTGTACAATTGCCAGGAGGTCTTTCCATCATATGTGAATAGCTTTAGTGAGGGAAGACATAGTTTGGAATTTAAAGACATCAGAATTGTGTCTAGCTGCTATTATGAATTTCCTTAAACTGTCAACTTCCTTTGCTTTATGAGCATAAATTCTGTCATTAATATGTTGCTTGATGGTAGAAACTCTTTATCCGATTTGTTGTTAGACAGCAGAAACTCTTTCTTGAATTTCTTCAACTTTATCTTCAACTATGTCTATTCTCCTTCGATAACCTGGAATTTGCTTTCATTTCCTCTTGACTTGCTTCAATCTTTTCTTCGCCCGCTTTCATGTTTTCATTAACAGCTTTCATCTTTTCTTTAACGGATTCTAGACCCACTTTTATCTCTTCTTTGAATGGAACAAAGCTTGCCACTAGCTGTCTTAGTTCTTCACTGTCGTTATTGTCATCAGCATTCAGTCCCACTTCTGACACTAATAACTTTTGCATGCGTACAGGTTTGTAATAGATTCAATGAAGACAGAACCGATGATTAGCTTGATAAAATTTGTTTACCCAAAAGAAACACTTTATATTCCACAAATGTACTCGTACAGCTCTTCTCAGTATGACAGAGCACAATCAGTAGTTACCACTTCAATGTATTAAGAAGGTTAAACACAACGCAATGCAAAGCGCATCTAAAGAGCGAAGCTCTCACAGAGATCTCAAAACTCCAAAGTCAACTCTCAGCTGAAAAACTCAGAACTGATATTGTTTCCCTCCTGGCAGCCGAGAAATTTCCAGTGCCTTCCAGTTCTCTAAATTGCTGGAAGCCATATACGGTTAAAGTTACATATAAGTTCAGATTACGTTTGCAGTTACATATATGGATCAACTGCAGTTATTCAGTTACAGCATCAATTATAGTTATACAGGAACCGGACAAAAATGTCGCCAAATGGTCGATAAGTCTGGCTACTTATGGCTATATCTCACCAAATTTGGCAAAAAATTTAGTTGTCAAAACTATCGCCTGCTTGGCGCTATCTGGCCAGCTTAGCGAGATGATTATTTAACTGAGTGTTAAATAGGCTTGCCCCCTGCAGTCTTATTTTTTGCGGGAGAACTTCGTCTCTTGATGCATTTCATGTTACATTATACAAAAGGTACTACAGTTTTACTTATAATTTGACTAAAATTATTTACAAGTGTGTAATATTCTTAATATTATTCACCTTTCATATCTCTCACCAAGTCGAAATGTAATTTGTGAATGGTACTGTGCAGATTTGCATTAAACTTACGAAAAATTATGCAAAACACACGAAGAATTATGCAATGTGAAACCATTTTTTTATTAAAAAAACACAAAAAACTCTCCATATACCACAAAGTGCCACATTGGGCTTACAGAACTGAGTATGAAACATAATACAAAATAAACAGTAAAGGAAAGCTTTAAAACAATATTATGAAGGATTACAAAAAAAATTGAATGAATTGACAAAAGTAGTCAAGGGCACTTCTATTTTATATAAACTGAGTAAATTTTGGGCGCTAGTTAATATTAGTATTTTCCAGTGCCAGTTTCAAGATTTTTCTTTCGCTGTTATATTTCAAGCATAAAAGAAGCACATGTTCATCATTTTCCTCGTCAACGACGTTGCAATCACAAAAAAATCTCTGGACTCAACTTAAATCTGCTCAAATAATTATTAAAGTTTACATCGCCAGTAAAGAATTGGGTAATTTTATAATTAGTAAAAATGATCACATAACAACCTCATTTTAATGGAAGGGAGAAATCTCTTTGTTAAGTTCCCTTTATTTAAACTAATGCATTCTTGATTTCACTACTCCAAAATACTTTCATTCACGATCTTCTTATAAAAAGATTTAGGGACATTGACAGGCGTATCAGTTTCGCGCTTGGAGGCAATCTTTGCAAGAAAATCGGCGCTTTCATTCCCAACAACACTCGTATGTGCACGAACAAATACAAAAGAAACCGAGATGTTTTTATCTTTTAAGTATTTAGGTTTTCTTTGAATCTCGACGATTATGCTATTAAAAGAAGAAGTACATTTAAGGGTTTCCAGGGATGAAAGGGAATCGGTGCAAATGAAATAGTCTGAACGAGCACTATTTTGTTCAGAGATCCATTTGATGGCGAAATTTAAACACAAAAGTTCAGCTGTAACATCATGCATTCATATCGAATTCTTAACTGAAAGTGCTCGAATTCAAGACCATTTTTAAAGACAACATATGCGAACCAACTTTGCCATCGATCTTACTGCCATCAGGGCAACAAGTTATGAACTATTTTATTACTAAATTTAACAACATTAACCGCATTTCTTTCATTGGGGTGAGGAAAAGGAAATGGAGGTAAAATATAAACATAACTACAGACGGAAGAAGCAGAGATATTTTCCGTACAAGGCAATATCATAAAGAATTACCAGACATCGCATAAACAGTCTTTTGGTACGATATCCACATAAGATACGCAGATGTATTCGCCTTTGAATGCGTCGCAGATATTTATAATTTGTCTTCTTCTTAAGCGACACTTTTTAAAGAGCACTGAGAATGCAAGGCCAGCACGCATTATCGAGGGCACATTTTATATCAAGAGAAAACAAAATAGTCTGCAAATTTTTCTCTTTAGCTTTCTGAATAATTCCATTCAAGCATAATAGAGCGTCTTCAATACTCCTTTGAGCTGTAAAACCATATTGATCACCAGAAAGAAAGTCTCCACAGCGCAAATACCAGCAAATTCTGTTAACAAAACGTTTCCCCAAGCCCTTAGAACAGGGAGTAAGCTATACATCTAAGATTATCCAAGTGAGAAACCCTTGACTCATTTCCTTTAGAAATAAGTATCCCCTGAACAAATTTCCAAATACGTGAGAAAATACTAACATCCAGACAAACATTAAAAAGTTTATGGAGAAGCGAAGGAAATATTAAATGAAACTATTTAATAATCTCATTTGATATAGAATCAGGGCGAGACGATTTATGTGGCTCCAGCATGCGTTCTTTCAAATTTGGCGTCTCCCTCTCAACAGCAAGTGTTCTGGGTGTTAAAACCGGCCGTGATCATCCACCATTTATTGACACTTCTTTTGGATTCTATGAATAAAGTTTGTAGGTTTGTTTCCTATTCACATTTACAATAATAAACTGAAACTTTTCTAATATTATTTAAATAAATCTATACTTCATTAAGAGCCGAAATATTTGTCTATTTAATGTGGGCTAATGATTTTACTTAAGATTTCCGCAATTTATTCTGGATTCAGTTCCATGGCTGTGCAAAATGGCGAAGAACGTTATACTTTTAGGCTTTTTTACGCTTTGAAACTTTGTTATTACTTTATACTATTGATTTAGAAGTATATAAAACGTTTCTATGTATTCTTTTAATTGGTGTAATTCCTTTTGAAACAGAAGACTTAGGAATTTTTGTGAAAAGTTCGTATTTTCTTCAAATATTCTTTAGTGTTTTTTAATGTAAATGTAAGGCCAATACCTCGTAATTTTAGTACAAATTATACTGGCATTTTGCGCTTATTAATGCTAATCCTCATTTTTTAATCTATGGAATAAGAATGTAAGTGAAAAAGCCTATACAACACCTACTCGCAGTTTTAGATAATTTTGTTCTTTTGTGAGCCTTAAAGTGGTGATGCTTACAACTGATGTTTACCTATATTCTAAGATACAGTTATAGCTTTCAGGGACAGCCGTCTACAGAAAATCATCGCCATGAAATGTCTCACAGCATATCGTTTCGGAAAAACCAATATCAGAGCTTTCTACCAGAAACTTGTAAAGTCACGCAATTTTTAAAACAGCTAATATTAATCTACATCATATAGCAGTTAATATTCAAAATGATAATGTATTACCAAATAAACCATTGCAGTCTTTTAGATTTTTTAAATTTCTTCGTCCAAAACGTTCTAAAAATGTGTTAACAGCCTCTGGATTTATTAAAGAGTGTGCTTAGGGCAATATTTCAAGATGGTGTGACTAACTTCGAACAATTTAGGACATATGAAAAATGTGTTCGTTTAAGCAGTTTAATGCACAGTTATATATCAAGCCTTTTCCATTATTCATTGCAAACGATAAACCTCGAATCCTGATATCACTACTGCATTTTCATTTAATTTATTTGTATGAACGAATATTGCGAATGTTTATCAATTGCATTTATAGGACAGGATGATATTTGATAGTTTAAAAAAGTTTATATGAAACCTTTAATTCTGGAAAACTCTCTCTTTATCGTAAGGGAATTTTACAAAGATAACGTAGTTTTGAATCAAAAACATTGGTTGGAATTCTTAATAAAATATTACTGGTCTAAATTTAAGCAAAGCTCTAAACGTTTTAGAAGCATGTTTTTCCTCCCTTTATCTGTTTACGATATTTTTAATAGATTTTACATGGCAAAATCAACATATGACACTTATTTTTCGCCACCATACACCACATACATACATATCTTAAAGGAACCAGAAAATTAAACTCACTTATGCCTGGACATTGCTTTTAGAATCCACATCCTTTTAGTCCATATCTTTTAATAGGCATTTCGATGAGGCCCAGTTTCAGATGTATCTGAAGTAAATAAATCTTCCTGTTGCCTTCTGAGGCTTCCCTACTATGTAATTCTCATTAGGCATAATAGTTTCATGTACTGATACATTTTTAATGATGTAGCAGCTGTTTCCTGCTCAGGTGCTCTGCATTAAGAAAATATATATGGTAAAAACTACTTAAATACAAGTAATCGTACAGCAAAGCAATATATATATGAGTATGTTGTGTGTATAACATAAGGGGTAAATAAGATTACTTTAATTTATAATGTCCCTTTAAGCCTCCTTTTTAATTTCGTTATTTCCCCTTTCGACCTTAAAAATAGTGATATGCATTTAATAAATATTTCCCAGGTGCGTCATTTCAAAATTAAACCCTGTCATATATTTCCTATACAAAGCTAATGACGTATGTACGGCGAAAGTGAAACTGAAGTTTTAAACTTTATAAGTCTTTAAACTTTTAACCAGCCAACACAAATCAAATGGAAACGTAAGTTCGCTATTCTGAATCTAGTATCGTAATCTTCACTATTCTCTGTGCTGCTAAGATGTTGTCTGCCATCTTCTATAGCTAGTTACATATATCGTTCGTGAATATTAGAAAAGTAGGTTAATAATTATGGAATACGGGACGCATTTCTTATCATCAGTTCAATTGCGTATGCTGAGGAATGTTTTGCCAAGAATAAAGAAATGTTCGACTGTCTATAACTGCATGCTTCATATAACCATCGAACTTGCATCATCATCATATGACAGGTTCCAAATTTGCGTTTTATATGTACTAGGGGGAAAATTAGAGGATTAACTATATAACCTCATGTAACTTGAATGATTTTGAATCTGCGAACATGGAACTAGTACAAGATCTTTATTTTATCGTGCCTGACATGTTTTTAAAATGAAGAATTGCCTATTTATGCTAAATATGAATGTAAATACGAACACAGAACAAGTGATGCAAAGTGGAGTAGAGTAAAACTGATATTACAACTTTTTAGAAATGCATAGCTAAACTGAAAAATGTGTTGAAATCCCCTGATGAAAATGTAAGTTCTACAGCGGCTTTCTATGCTACTGTCACGAATTTTGTACATATAATAATAATCTTAGTGAAATTATATGTTAAATTGTAGTATTTTAACATAAAATGCTTGAAAAAGCGAAGCTCTGATGGAAAAATATGACTTCTTGGGCAAATCTATTTAACATTGAGGTAAATGGCTATTTCGCTAAATTGAGATATAGCCAGCTTGCAGTGGTTTTGGAGGCTACTGTTTGTTGCCAAATTTTTCGAGAAATCCCCAAATCTAGCCAAACTGGGGGCCATTTGGGATATTTTAGCCTGGTCCCTGTATAACTGTAACTGGTACTGCAATTGAATAACTGTAATTGATTCCAATATGTAACTGCAAACATAATCTGAACTTACATGTAACTTTAACCGTATATACCTTCCAGTAATTACGAGAAATGGAAGGTATTATAGATTTCTTGGCACCCGGGGGAACCTATATAATCCCGGAGAGGACATACATCAGTTCTGAGTTTTTCTGTTGAGAACTGACTTCGGAGTTTTGAGATCTCTGGGAGAGCTTCGCTCTTTAAATGCGCTTTGTATTGTGTTGTGTTTAACCTTCTGAGTAGTTTGAAATGGTAACTACTGATTATGCTCTGTCATAGTGAGAAAAGCTGTACAAGTTCCTTTTTATAAAGTTCTAAAACACTAAAGTGTTTCTTTTGGAATAAATTTCATCAAGCTATCATCGGTTATGTGTGCATTCAATCCATTACGAACACGTACGCACGCAACAATTTTTGGTGTCAAAAGTGGGATTCGAACCCACGCTCACATTCGTGGACAAGAAATTACCGCTGTTCTTGCAGGCTTATCGCAGTGCTGTGCACAAAATCACCGGCTACATCTCATCCCAGATGCTCTTTGGATGCTACCTTTGTCTGCCTTGTGATATCTTGTCTTGTCGACCTCTGAATGAGTTTTCATCGCCTGAAGAATATATTCGCGATCCACAGGCACGGTTTGAATTGATGCCCAGTTTTGATCGAGAACGAGTCAGCTTGGCGATGGAGAAGATGAAGACCGGATACGAAATGAGAGCTGCAGGACATTAATTTAACGAAGATGACAAGATGTGGTTATGGAATTCCATTCGTCATTAAGGAACTCTCTCCTAAATTACAGTCACTCTGGGACAGCCCTTACAATGTTCTAAACAGGCTGAACGACTGCGTAGCTCGTATCCGTAAGTCATCAAATTGTAAGCCTAAAGTCGTTCATTACAACGGGCTAGACTGTTACTGCGAGCAGTGTACGTAGTCCTCGTAGGGCATGCAATGTAAATAGTGTACTCAGAGAGTAGTCCTACGTATATAAATTTGTGCATTTAATTATTGATTTAGTATTTGATTTGTTGCATGTTAGTCATTGAAATTATTATCTTAGTGTTGCATTCATTTGTTTTAGTTGTAAATATGGCTTGCTGTCTATAGATTGTACTGCCCGGGACGTGCAGTCCTTAAGAAAGAGGTCATGTTAGGAATTTTGTATATATGTAAATAATTTTAGTCAAATTGTAGTATCTTTTGTATAATGTAACATTAAATGCTGGAAAAAGTGAAGCTCTGCCAGAAAACAAGAGTCTATAATAAGAATCTCCTTCCGACGCTTAGAAACTGTGCTTTGGCAAGATGTGTTTAAAAGATTATAGAGGATTTCAGTTAAAATTTCGTCAACAGAAGCCCACGGAGGAGCTCGCCACAAGTACTGAAAGGCGGTCTCGTCCCACTTTTTCAGACTACCTATCAGAAACAAGAGAAATCCTGTGCCTTCCGTACTTTATCAATGGTACTTTATCAATGGTTACAGCATGTGCTGCAGTAAACCTGCATAAAATGAATAAGTTGTCCTCCTCAATCCGAGTCTTGGGAAAGCCTAAGACTGGAGTTATTGCATAGGGCCCAATTAAGCGGTGAAAAGAATGCTGCAGAACGTCGCATTCGAGAATTTCAAAATACTTCCTGCCGTTCACCTTCTGATGTAGGTCGAACCCGTTTGACACAGCAAAGAATTTGATAGCGGGGTTCATCTACCAATGAAGCAAAATTCAAGATATCTACCCATTATTAAAGAGAACTAGGTAGAAAACCACTTCTAATGGGATGGATGAGAGCTATGTTATCGAGCCTTCAACAAATCCTTGTGACTCTCCCTCGTTCTAGTCCAAAAGAAAGACGTTTCAATTAGATTTTGCGTTAACTTTTGCCGTTCGAACGAGGTCACGAAGAACGACAGCTACCCTCTTCCTAGAACGGACGACATTCTGGACACTCCTTCTGGAAGCAAGTGGTTTTTTGATGTTTGATTTGAAGAATGGATGCCGAGAGGATTTAATGACCGGATACACCCGATAGCGAGACGCTACAGCATTTCTAGACAAAGACTTTGGAAATTCAAGATAATGCGGTTTGGATTATGTAATGCGCCAGCAATATAGAACGCCTAAGTTAGAACGCCAACATTAGAACCGTGCTGAGATGTCTTTTCTAATAAGCTTGTCTGATATACTTGGATTGCATCATCATCTTCGGAAAACATTTTGATGAGAATTTAGAAACTATTTGGAAGGTGCTTCAGAAATTGAAGGAACCCAATTTAAACTTATGTTCTTCCAAATTTAAATTATTCAGGGAGGAAGCAACTTACCTCGGACATGTTATCTCTTCCAAAGGTGCGTGTATACATCTAGAAAAAGCGTCTGAAGTTAAAGATTGGAGACTGAAAATGTCCATCAATTCGGAAGTTTCTTAGGGCTTTGCACCTACTGTAGAAGATTTGTGAAAAATTTTTCTTCCATCGCAAGACCCCCTTCGCGAATTGACATAAAACAAACAAAGGTTCTTGTGAACAAATAAATCTGACGATGCATTTACCAAACTGAAGGAGGCTTTAATATCTCCGATAATCCTGATGCTCAACAAATCATTTAATCTTGGTATGGATGCGAGCAATGAGAGTGTCGGTTCTGTTTTGTCCCAAAAATTATACTGTAAAGAACGCGTCGTAGCATACTTGAGCAAGTGTATGTCCGAGCCGGAGAGAAATTGATGTGTTACCAAAAAGGTTTGCTCGCTACAGGAAAAGCCGTAGAAATTTCCACTATTGCCTCTACGGTAAAGATTTTCTTCTCCGTACAGATCATTCATCTTTGACCTTCAAGCATCCCGAATAGCAAGATAGCCAAATAGCCAAATAGCAAGGCCAAATAGCAAGATGGATACTAAACTCCAGAAATATGACATAACTATTGGGCATAGGAGGCGATCGTCACGAGGAAACACCTACGCCTTGTCTAGAAACCCTGTTAGAATGACGAAGGTCAGGAAAGAACAGTTTAGAGACGGTGACATTAAACCCATCATTGACTAAATGGAATCTTCATAAAGGAAACCTACCTGGCAGGACATTTCGATCCTGCCAGGTAGTAATCTTACGACAAAACAATATTGGGCTCTCTGGGGCTCATTCCATATTCGAAACAGAACCGATTTTATTGGAAGTTTCAATCGGATGGTGGAAAGGCATTCCGATGCCAGCTCATCCGGATGGAGACCACTTCAGAATAATAAAGACTTGTCACAGAGTTCGAGAGCGCTTCTACAGGAGTAATGCTAGGGCTTATGTGCAAAAAATGGTACCAATCTTGCGATGCATGTGCGGACCGGAAAGGACCGAAGTAACGCAGCTGACAGAATATACAACGCTACACTGTAGCAGAGCCTTTCTGAACTCATCGCCTTTGTCATCCTGGAACATTTGCCACGACTGCTGATGGCAACATATTTCACAAGGTCAAACATTTCTCTCATTTAAAATCTTGATAACTGCTCTTTCACAGCTGGTGAGTCGACCGATTGTTTTGGACATGTTTACCGGCAAACAATGACTTCAAACATTAATGTAAACAAACAAAATGACTAATCTAATTCGTTCTCAAATTGAATGATATAACTATGCGTGAGCACTTTTGAAGCTGTCAAATGCGCGGGAGATATGCCCAGACAATACTTACTTTCTGGATTAGCTTAGTATGTTCAGAAAATACAGTTTTTAATACTTACGTTTAGATTTTTTAGGTTCAACAAATATGAATCTATACTTTTTATGTTATTTGTCATGGGAACCTTCCCAATAGTTTGTTGAAGCCATTCTTACTTAAACAATATTTTTACCTAAAACAGGACAGCCTAAAAAGCAAGCGTTTAGATGCTTTAGGAAAATATCTAGGGCTGCAAGCGTAGCATTCTTACCCGATATCTGGCAGAGGCTAAAGTAGCTGAGTCAAGAATTTAAGGTAAAATGCATGAAAAAATTTATGGTTCCTGATGTTATGGCTGAAATGTGAAATCGCGATTTCTAGCAGAAGCCGTTGAGAATGGGCAACTGCTCTTTCTTCCGTTCTTGGGGAATTCTTGGGCTCAGAGCAGAAAAAGAAACTGAACTTGTCTTGTTGTCACAGAATAGGATTATTTAGGGTTGACTTGAACTCTTAGTAAATATTTTTCTGATATTAAAAACTTTGAGTGCGGGAAGCGAGGAACCCCCACCTGGAAACACCAGTCTTTTCTAGCAGTACCTTTTCTACAGTCTATAACCTTAGTATATCAGACATTCTTCTGAAGATATAAATACTGTTTATGATGAAACCTTCAAATCTAGTTTTGAGGATATGTTATTTAGTTTCAAAGCGTTAAAGAGTTTTCTTTTACCGCTAACCGGCCAGTTATTATACATTTCTGAGCAAAATATCTGCCAAAGAGACGTTTTCATTCATGACGTAGTACGTAAAAAATAAGTGATATTTGGTCAGCCTCAGTGATTCCTTTCACTAACATTTCAGCTGCTTTATCAATCTTCTGATGGTTTTTACATAAAGCTGTATTTTAGGTAAACTTTTGTTCCTAGATGAAATTAACGAAACTGCTCAATTGAGTGCTCTGAGGACTGACAACTCCCGTTCTATAGTACGTTTCGAATCTACGGCCAGTTTTTTGTGAATTTGCCACTACAATGACGTTTTAGTAGCACTCAGGACTCAAAACCTACTTAGAATGCAGTCGAGAATATTCCGCTATGTTGCCAACTAAGAAATCGACAGGTTTAGAAAATTATGCTGAAGCAAAGAGCAAACTTTTCTGTACATTTCAATCTAAATTGCAGTATTGCACTTGAAAAAATAAAAACTTTCTTTAGGAGCATTCTTGAGTGTTTACAGCTTTGTTCTACTTTTTTTTATCACAGTTATTTGTATATCAATGGGGACTCAAATAGCATGCTTAGGGGTCATGATATGTTTTATGTTAAACAGGGGTTCGTTAAGGGTAGACTTATATTTTCCTCTATTTTTATGATTCCAGGACTTCGGGATTTAAGGGGCGGACCTGTAATTAAAACAGGTAGCAGCTGTAGCGAGACTTAAAAGTTTCAGCTTGATAAAGAGAAATCAAACAATTTTGTCAAGCCATGCATTTCTCCCTGATGTCTATTTTTCACCAAAACACAATGTAGACCCTTATGGGTCTGCAATGTGTTTTGGTGAAAAGTAAATCTAAAATTAGAAATAAACATCTTGTTAAAAAAAGTTGTTTTCTAACTCACTTTACGTTCTTCAAATGTTTAGAGAATTTCAACGCTATTTGTATAATACCTGTATTTCCTACCTATAATACCTGCACCTTCATTTTACTCCATTCTAGAAAGAATCTCACACAAATACTGTATTTTCCTAAAGCGGGGAAAACCTGTAATTTTTAGTCTTGATGCTTTGTCAGTATCGTCTTTATGGCAATAAAAATTTTTGTTATAACATTAAATACTGTATGAATAAATTTAATAATGAAAAATATATGAAATAATAAAGAATACATATAAAAATTTAAATCCTCCTATAATAATAAAGCTTTCTTGCACGAGACTGTTCAGTTTAAGGAGATTTTTAATGCACAAACAAACATATACTAGAGTTAAAATCAAGCTAGAGGAAATACAGACTTATCTTGCAGCTTCACAAAGGATTCGCACCTAAATCCTTCCTAACCTTGAATGCTATAAAGGTTCATTTACTTTCATAACAGAGTGTTAGATAAAGTGATACACCTACCTTTTTAACCTTGAATTACACGCTGTTTTACTCTCAGAACAATGTAACTGATACAAAATCTCTTTGTTTCATGATCAGTTCCTGAAATCAAATTTTATAATAAATAATCTTATTCTACTGAAGATTAGATTTTAAATCTTAGATTTGCTTAATTACAAGCTCTTTAGCCAATTTATAATGGAAATATACTATTGTTTCAATAAATCTTAACGACTGTAATTGGAGATCAGAAATTATATAGCTTTTAACCCAAAGATTTGCATTTTAGGAAAATTCAGTTTGTTAAAAAGCAGTTATTATGAAATAAACTTTGTTTACTTGACTTATAAAGTAACTAATCAGAGTCAAATATTAATTTTCATGACCCAGATTTCGTTTTCGAGCACATTTAAAGATGATCTTAAATTTTCTAATGTTTCCAAATGTCTTATATATACTAATTAACAAGTTAATTATACTACTTAAAAAGTTAACTTTATGTCGAAAATTATATATATATATAGTGTTAACTCTTTAATTTTTAGCATTTATCGCTTTTCCATTTTAAATAATGATAAAATATCAGATCTGAACTTTTGAGTCTTCTATATGACAAGTCTACTTATTCTAATTTTCTTTCACAAATCTACAAGCATGATCATAAAATATGTCCTGATACAGATATTTTCCAAATCTGTTTTTGAAGCTGACGATACAAAGGTTAAATCTAAGTCCAGTGCAGATAGAAAATTAAATTCGAAGACGTTAAATAAAAGTTTCATTTGCTTTTACTTAACGAATAAATAAATAATAGGCGTGAAAATAAAATTCCGCCTCAAATCTTTATACGGCAAATCTATCCACCTGATCGAACCATCATTGCGTATAAGCTTGAGATAATTTCACCGAGTTTTATAATGATACTTATACAAATCATCCGAGATCAAAACACCATTCTCAGATCTTACTTTTCACTGTTTAATTGTTTTTCATTTAAATCAGTGTAGACAAAGGCCTTATTTACGTTACGCGAATCAATATTAATTCAGTATAAAATGGTTTTCCTAAAGCTTTAAAAAAGCACTAAATTTGTAAAGGTCCATCATAATCGTCTATGCTTTGATATCTAGATTAACGTTACCCCGGTTAAAACTCTTTCGGTATTATTCTGATTCATATAATGCGCCCTCTTCCCGAAGCCTAAAACAGTGCTAAATTTACAATGATTCATTACAATGCGGCTGTTCTAGACCAACCCCCCCCCCAACAAAAATAAAGCCATTAAAAATTTATGGTATTACATAAGTATAGAAATTATTTACTCCAATCGGTCCTATAAAGCCATTTTAATTATTGATAGATAGTGATAAAATGGTTCCAGTTAATTAGATATTGCTCAGACAACTATGAAATTGATGTTAGCTTTTGCTCGATAGTTCTCAACACTATACTCGATATAGCAAAAAAATGGCTCCAAATAATAAGGGTGTTTTCCTCCCGATCGGGATGACTATCAGATCGACTACTCGATAGATCTCAGCACTATACGCAGGACAAAATTAATTGAATATTTTCATACTGATTATTAATTGGATTAATTGAATAAATGTTCCGAGCAATTGGAATATAATGAGCAACGTAAGAGTGGTACACACACATCAAGTAATATATTCTGTAAAGTTACTTAGAAGAAAATCTATATTTCTATAAGCAGATGAGAAAATTTTAATAAGAAGAATAAGTATATAAATATTAATAATACGAATAATTAAGAACAAATGAATTTTAATGGTAAATAACTGCAATGATCACTAAAATGTATTTTAGTTCATCTTCAAGGGATTTCTTTGGTAATTCATATTTTTAATATGTCAGAACAATGGACAGTTCTTCAATGAACTTATTTTACTGTAATTGATAAATTTCAATAGCACTAAAGGAACATATATGTACTTAATATTTTTTTAAATACATTACTCGATTCGAATTCTTATCCAAAGCTTTTACTGTAAAGAGGTTGATAAAGTTATAGTTATTTTTCTACCAAAATTATAGTTATACCGTTATGGACAGCTTTTCTTCAGCTAGACTGAAAATTTCGTTTATCTTACAATCTGGACTTTATAAAATGCATTTATATAATTCCTGTGAAATAATTTTCTTCTTATTTCTTTTTCAGCTATCTATTTGTATAAAAAGAAGCAAAGCAAACAGGAGATAAGAAAATCATGGACTATTTGGATTTAATGCTAGGCATTTTAATAACTAAAACATTTAATTTAAAAGCTACGTAAACAAACTAAAATATCTGTAGGAATTTTTTATAAATCCTTTGCATTTGAGTGCAAGTACTGGAATTTTAAAATTAATTTCTGATAAAATATTCTTAAATGAAAAGTATTTACCCACAGGCGTTTCCATATTAGTAACAGGAATGCTGCTGCGCACTTAGATCCACGTGAAACAAATCTCAAGCGGATGGGAAAACTCATAAATATTGATGAGCAGTGTCATGCCATTTGGATTTATGGCAACGAAGAGTGAGAGGGGTTCTGATTTATGTGTTGCCCGGAGGCCCCGAGTGGGATGTCTTTAGTTTCAGGGTCAAAATGTCATTTAAAAGCCTGGAAAGATGTAATCAGAACTGTCAAGTTCGTGATTGCTTTTAAAGTTATCAGAATGCATACAGAAATTTCTTCAAGCTGTAGGAATCCTGGAGGAATTCGGGGAAGAGTATCAGGCTTATCATTGGCTGCCCACCTTAAAGGATTGCAATCGTAGCAGGCAGGTCAACAACTTCTGAAAGAACTCGCCAAACCAAAAGGCAGGACATTGTTAAGTTATCTTTGAACGCGCAACTAGTGGACAGAGTAAAAAATTGGGAGGGGAAAAATAGTATCGACTTGCTTTTATACAAAGGGAAAACGCAGAGAGAAATGCTTATGACGATTTGTTACTCAAGTGAATTTCTAGAACTGCGAAAACGTCGAGGATTTTTATTTATTTTTTCATTACTTGCTTTAATAACAACATAATATCGGCATCAAACCCAAACTAGGAGTATATTAAATCATTAATTCTAGAAAAGAGTGTTTATGATATATTTGGTTTTGAGGCTTGAATTCTATGCAGGAATATTTTTAACCCCTCTTTCTTTTATTGCAAAATAAAAACATCTAAAAACAAGTTAAACAACGCATATAAGTACAAAATAGCAAAACTACCGATATCCAATTGCAAACAACAAAATTGCACATATGTTTTTAGTGGTAACGACTTCCTTTCTCCAACTGTTCTATATTTAGTTTCTTAGTTTAATGGAAAAACATTACTCATTCCCTCATGAAAGAAATCGTGCTTTCACTCACAGAAATAATGAGTCAAAACCCTTTTTTTCCTGGTGGGAAAGAACACGCCAACATCAAATTTAAAATTGGGCAAAAAGGCAGCACTAGATAGGCGTAGGTTTTGAATAAAATTTTATCAGTTTCAATGACATCAGATATAGGCTGAATATAAGTCCTTCTTCATCGGGTAAGAGGGGTTTGGTCGCTCTCTGAATCGAAAGAGTTTTATTTAAAATCTGCGCTAGCATGAAGTGTTTTTTTACCTAAATTTATTAAAATTTTCAGATTTCTGTTTATTTAAATATTTATTCATATTAAATAGGATCGGTAATTTTAAAATTGTCAAGAGAAATTTTGAATTTATATCGATCAGCCGTTTTTCAAGACTTTTTTCACAGATTTAAAACTATTTTTATTGAAACAATTTCTAAATTCAGTTTAGAAAAATTCAGTTTAAAATTAATTTCGAAACTTACCGCGCGTGCTAGAAAATCATCTTCTGATATAATTTTTCTTTCAATTTTATGGCTGACTAGTTTTTACACTGGTGCTTAACCCTTAAATATTTGTATTTTTTGGGAGGCAGGAATTTTTTTTATTTTCGAAACAAACTAAATTTTCCAGCCAAGCTATGTGTTCTTTAATTTTGGCAAAAATCTTTGCTTTGCCATAGAAAATAAATTTTAACTGATTTAAAGTTTGGTTATATATCCTAGCTTTATTTTCTTTATTGTTATATCCACTTTCCTATGAGCTGATTTAGTGACTGTTTTTAACGGCATAATCTGTACATCGTATAAAACAGGGTTGATGAATTTTATTAAAGGTCCTCTAGGATAGTTTACAAAAATTTCAATTTCAGAGATAAATAACTTTACGACTTATCAGTTACATAACCTTGCAGGAGCAATAAAAGGTGGAACGAAGGTATATTAAAAAAATCTGATGTGTACACCACATTACACATGTAATATTTCTTGTACGGAATATATACGCATCTTGCATTTCATTTAAACTTACTGGATTGAATTAAATCTATTTCGTCGATAGCGCATAAACCACAATAGAATAAATGCGCTCTTTAAAATTCACTATAATTGTTTACCATGGAGACACTCTGGTGCTAGGTTCACTTAACAGCTTTACATCTCATCCATTTTATAATTCAAATGCACAAAATTTTATGTATATCATCTGAAGAATGATCTAATCGTTGTCACATGTTCTATTCGCGTATTATAATAAATCTAAAACTATGTATAAAAGAAATTAAACAAACAAAAAGAAAAGAAACAGTTTTCCACAGACGATTCAGTATTTTTCATTCAATTAATTCAATTATCCCTTTGCGAGAAGTTAAAAATACGTAAAAACTGAAAATGTCTTATCATTGTTGTTGCAAAGCTTAGTTTCTATAGAAATTCTTAGTTCTTAGTAATTCTTAGTTCCACTATTCTGCTAAGTTTCAAATGTAAACAAATATAACTGCTACGGCCAAAAAAATTAGGCTTAGCCACACTTAAACAACTTTTAAATTGTTGATAATTCTACAACTATAACATGCACATGCAGGTTAACTAAAGGCATAAAAACCTTAACCAGAATATAAGGGCAACAAAATTCAATCATTTTTAAAGCAAAAAAATGCACAATTTACAAACATATAAGAAAGAATAAAGAAACTGAGCTCACTAAGCCGAGTAACAGAGTGGATATATACTATATATACTTTTGGTGCAGCCGATTGCAACCAAAATAAGAAGTGCACATCTATATGTTATAGCAGTTCTATATACAAAATTTCAACGCTCTGAAGCTACTCGTTTTTAAGTTATGCGAGATACATACATACATACTAAGTACATACGCACAGATGTCCCAAAAAATCTCTTCAGAATCCATTTTAAATCAGTTTTATAATTTTTTTGGGGGAAAAAAAAAGAGTCCTTTATTCTGTCCTTACGTAGAGATGTCATGCAAAAATATCGTTAAAGTGCAATCGATAGCGGTTAAAATGGATATTTCGTTGAAATATGATACCCAAAACTTTTCGCGATTACAGATCACAATACTTCCTTTTTACTTCGTACAAGGAAGTAAAAATGAGGCAGTAAGAAATTCTATAGTAGATTGCGTACGTTCTGCAGATGGTGTCTTGTGATGACTCGACATTATGCCAACGAAACTATCCCAAATTAATTAATAAGTCCAAGAGCGTAAATATTACTTGATTTAATGCCAAATTACTGAATTCTAATAAAACAATGCTAAATTTTCGTGAGATCATCCCTACCTTTTCTTAAATTAATAATTATTTTTCCTCAATTTTTTAACCATTCATTTAAGCTCATTCATTCAGCTTTTTTTTCCCAATTCAGACTATACCCTCGGACGTAATTGCTGATCCAGGATTGTTCGAATGAAGTCGGACGTCTGGTTGTAGAGTCATTAGGATTATTTTGAAGCAGGAGTCATGAAAAATGTGCAACGCCTTCGCCGGGAATCGAACCAAGGACCTCTCGGTTACGCGTCGAGCATGCAGACCACTACACCACGAAGGCATGCGAAGAAGGGGAAAGAAATACCTTATATACTCCCCCTTTTAAAGGGTGACTGGGGATTCAATCGCCAAATCCCGGTGGTAGAGAATCATCATCCACCACCTTTTTAGTTCGAGCTCCAGCTGTAGAGTCATTAGGTTATTTCGAAACAAGAGACATGAAAAATGAGCAATGAGTATTTTAGAAAAAGGAGTATTTTAGAAGCAGGAGCATTGAAAAAGGAACAACGCCTTCTCCGGGAATCGAACCACGGACCTCTCGGTTACGCGTCGAGCATGCAGACCACTACACCACGAAGGCATGCGAAGAAGGGGAAAGAAATACCTTATATACTTCCCCTTTTAAAGGGTGACTGGGGATTCAATCGCCAAATCCCGGTGGTAGAGAATTATCATCCACCACCTTTTTAGTTCCAGCTCCAGCTGTAGAGTCATTAGGTTATTTCGAAACAAGAGACATGAAAAATGAGCAATGAGTATTTTAGAAAAAGGAGTATTTTAGAAGCAGGAGCATTGAAAAAGGAACAACGCCTTCTCCGGGAATCGAACCACGGACCTCTCGGTTACGCGTCGAGCATGCAGACCACTACACCACGAAGGCATGCGAAGAAGGGAAAAGAAATACCTTATATGGTAACCCTACACAAGAAGCAATAATTAACAATTTAAGAAAAGAAACAGTTATTGTGATTGGGTAATTATTAAGTCAAATATTTAAGATCAGGAACTATAAAATATGTTTTGAAACTAAAAAACTCTTTATTTCATCTTCTGGATCTGCAGAACTGTATGTTAGAACTGTATATCTGTTTTATTTTCAGAGTTTCTTAATGTGAATAACCGAATCATTAATGTCCCTATAAGAAATCCTTACTTCGTAACACATCCGCTGTCTAGCGTTTTTCCAGTGATTTGTTCTATAGGTTTAGTGGCATATGTTTTCACTTGCATTTATTCCAGAATATTTTCTTTGTTTATTAATAAGATTATTATTAAAACTAAAATATTGTCAAGTATCATACAAGATATCCCGATATATGTTTCAAAATGTAGAGATTCGTTCAGAAGGTTGTAGTGAAAAATATTTTATATATAGTAAAAATCTTAAATATATTTTAATTTCTTATGTAATTAAAATTGTGTTAATTTCTGTAGGTTATGAAAAATATTAATTATAATTATTCTGGTGTACAAGTGATAACCAAAATTTTGAATATTAATTTTATCAGCGATGAACCGCGAATAAGAATGAAGAAATCCAACTACCCAGTATAGGATTAAGACATGTGATTAAGAGTACATCACGTTGTTTCCGCAATAACCCGAATGATAGGGATAAAATATGTGACCTACAGAGGATAGCAAAATAAAGTACTTACCCCAGACGTTGTGATAGTTGAAGAAGAAAATACAAGTTAATCATCTACAATTTACTCTATTTATTTTTCCTATCAAAAATTTTACTGCTGAACTCACTCAAATAAAACAAGAAAATTAAATAATCAGATCATAACTATAGTCCTACTGTAAATGCAGAACGTCCATTCGTTTAACGATACACTTGGAGAGCAAATCGATTTGCATCGCTTTCTATAAATCACAAAAAACCTTGTATCGAAAATATATGTAGAGCAGCAATAAACTTATCTTGAAATTTCTTCTGATTTTGAAGCTTCTACCAGTGAATTAATTTTGAGCAGTGCACCACGTGGCGATAGACAATGGATGAGTCTTAAATTGCACAATGAGATCGTTCATGATTCTTGCTTAAAAAATATCATGCAATCCAGGATGAATTTTCAGAAACTGCATGTAGAATGAATATATTCAATAAGAAAAACTAGAGTTGGCTTTCTATAAATCAGGAAACATCATCGGACTTTTCAGGAGAGTTAAACGTGCATGTTCCAGCGAGGTGGTAGGTGAAGACGCAGTCGGTGAAGAGACAGTCGGTGAAGAGCCAGGCCGAAGCCCGACCTTCACCCTTGAACTCCCAGCAGCGAAGAGGCAGAAACCTGTCCAACAACTGCCACCAAGGGCTTGGACGAAACGATGACGATTCTTGAAGCGATAGTTTGATGATAGATGCCGGCTTACTAGCACAAAGGTCTTAGAGAAACTTAAGATACTAAAAGAGCTAGGTCTTTGTACGTAAGCTAGGCTTTTCTATTCCTGGCCTATCTTACATAAAAAGATAAGTCCCGAATACCCCAGCAAAAAAAATTACATAGAAGCATTTAGTCGCAAGTGCTTATGTACAGAAAGAATAAAAAATAAAAGTGTACACATATCTATTAAACATAATTATATTTACAATTATAGATGGAGCTCATTCCTTAGAAGGGAAAACGTGTCTTTCAGTGTTGGAGTTCCAGTTGCATGTGTTAAAAAATGACAGACCTTCCACTGATTCTTGCAGACTAGATCAGCGTTAGAAGCTACGGGGCTCTCGCACATAAGGCTTTTGTGGTCACCCAAGGAAAAAAAAGTCACTGGAGATAAGTCGGATAATCATGATAGTCTAAAAGACAAAATGCAGAGAGATTTTACATCTCACAGCATCAGTGACTGGAATGTGAATGACTCGCACTGTCCAACGCAATTTCGAAGGAATTTCGAAAAAACGCAATTTCGTAGAAAAACAGTGGTGTTCTAGCGCACAAGGATAGGGTTTCAACTGCATGTTTCTAAGTAAATCTTTTTAATATATATATACTATTGACCTGCCTTTTAAGTTTGCTTAAGACCTTTTGAACAACTCTGTATACTTGCTATATAATTAATTTTCATCAGATATTCAAAAGAATGTGGTCATAAAAAGGATACCCCAAGCTTCGTTAAAATATACTGAGTAATCATAGACGGAAGGTATTAGTACGCGATATCTGTTAACAAACTGCGCAAACGCTAAGGAAAGGTATTACGCAATAATTTTCGAGAAATGTTTACGCAATCAAGAATCATATTTTAAGAAAGGGTCATTCACTTTCTGTTATTCATTTTGCTCGCTCTTTCAGAATACAAAAATAGGTATTCTAGAGAATTCTGACACCTCATAAATAAATATAATGCAAGCAAGAAGAGATTTTCCCTGAGAATGCGAAGAATTAACTTTGGCTGAATTAACTTTGTTTTCGCCATCACTAGTTACGCTTTATGGAAATTTTCACAACTTAAAAATGCCCTTTCTCCCGAAGCCATTCTTGTAAGCGATTGTAACAGCAAATATTCTTTCAATTTATTTAATAAATTTTATTTTTAAATAGTCAGTTTTATTTTATTATGTTAAAAATGAAGTATTATTGATAACATTAACGAGTATAATTTTTTTTTCCAAAACATTCTTATGATATAAAAAAAATAATTCTTTTCGTTAGATTTCAAATTTGTTTTCATTCACATTACTTTTTGAAAGTTTCAAATGAGGCCTTTTTGCTGCATTTTAAGTTTCTGTTTAGGTATTTCATTCCTGGTAATGAAAATCTAGTCCAATATTCAATCATACGAGTATTACCAGCTCATGACCATACATGGAACTCCATTAGTGAAAGGATTCAGAAATGAACTTGATCTAACGCTACAATTCAATTTGCTTACGCAAAGAAAGAAGTTGTTTCGAATGTTGAAACTAGTTTGTTTTGTAAAATTTTGAAAGAAATACATTGAACAATTCAAAACCTAAGCAGTCTACCCGTTTTTGACACTAACAAAATCGTGTATGTGTGCAGTTTAAAGATTCAACTTACTGTCTGGTCCAGAATTAGAATAAAATAACATAACACTTTACTTAGAAAGGTTAAGTAACATGCAATCTTACTTAGAAAGATGAAACATTAAGTCAGATTAAGAAAACATGAATGAAGTCGTTAACAAGCTTATGACAAAATATTTTTTCTTATATCAACATTTTTAATAAATGATGAGTGCTGAAGCTCCAAAACATTTCTTCAGTTCTGACGTTGCCAAAATTTGCTAATTTTTGCCGTTATAAAAATTAAAATTCACATTAGGGTATCTAAGTAATACATTTGTTTCCATGCATTCCCTAGGATTTCCTGTAAATTTCTAACGAAGCTTTATTGATTCTATTGCTCGGTTTCAGATGACATGCAGTTTGTATTTTATGCCTACTTTCATTTCCTTTTTTTTAATTAATGTTTATTGGTCACTAATAATTCTTGTTACTTTCGTTTCTTAGACGTAGCAACAAAACAACTTGTAGAATTAGTGAAAATATGTGCGTGTAGTAAGTAGGCTTGTTAAAAGAATGTTTTGTAATTTACATGAGTGATGTATTTATTTAATATCCAAATGTATTTCCAACAATAATACTTCAGAATATGTTTATTAGTCTCTAGAGTCCGTGATACAATGGTAGCGTAATTGTTTATTTCGACACCTAAGCTAATATTTCCCACTACCCTCGGCGGTATGTATTAAGACGTTTCTTTGGAACTCTAAAGTATAAAAATGGAAGGTAAAGAAGTTATTGAAAAGAAATTTCACAGAGCTGCGTTTACAAAATTCTTAAACGCTTTAGAAGAAATTATAAAGAAAAGTTAGTTAGATGCTTCTGAATTACAGTCGGAGCTTAATGATTTTGTTTCGAAAGATGAACATTTGGAAGTTACGCACATGCGTTTTTTCAGTACACTGACAGAAAACGGAATTGAAGCATAATTTGATCTTATTGGAGATTATCGAAAGAAGGCCGTCAGAATCGAAAATGTATTCTTCAGAATCTCCAAAACGTAAGTAATTTAAGTTTCATTTTGAATGAATCTGTTAATGGGAATGCATGGAAACATATACTTAAACCTTCCTTAGCTTGAATTAATTAAAATTTGCTAGTGAAATTAAGGAATGGTTATTCTTTATAGTAGTTTAGAAAATATTGACAAAGATACTAGGATTTCTGACAGTGATAAATTTCAGTATTTATTACAAGCTACTGTTGAGGTTTCGCGTGCAAGGGACGTTATAGAAAGTTTTCGCCCTACAACTGCTAATTATTCGAGCAATAGAATGCTTGAAGATTCGTTCTAGTCGAAATACACTCTTTTGCAAATAAATCTAAGCCCCATAAAAGAAGTGGTTGTTTTACATGAAATTGAATATGTGTATAGCTCATGCACATGTAATAAAATGATTAAAAAATCAAGGTCATAGAACCTGTTCACGGCTCACAATCACCCATTGAGTGTTCAAATTAGTAGTCGGTCGAGCCACCTGTGGCGGCAATGCGTGCTTGAATCCGTCGAGGCAAGGAGTGGTAGAGGTTCCTAATGTCGTTCTGCGATACATTCTGCCAGGCGTTCATCAGTTGTCGCTCCAGATCTGCGATATTTTGTGCTGGCCGAATCTGGCGGCTTCCACGTTCCAGACATGCTCGATTTGTAAAAGGTCTGGTGACCTTGTTGGCCGGGCAAGAATATCAGCCGCACGGAGATAGTCCAGAGATATGCGAGCGGTATGTAGCCTGGCATTATCTTGTTGGAGAATGGTCCCAGGATGACGTGCCGTGAAGGGTAATGCAACCAGCCGCAGGATGGTATCAACATATCGTTGAGCTGTTAATGATGTACGGAGGATGACTAAAGATGATCTGCTGACATTAGAAATAGCGGCCCACACCATCATACCAGGGGTTATAGCTGTATGTCTTTGTAAAACAAAGGCTGACTGGGACCGCTGGCCCCGTCCTGTTCAGACACGAACACGATGGTCATCTGCTTCAAGAGTGAAGCGGGATTCATCGCTGAACACTATACGATGCCAGTCTGATGGCAGTCATGATGACCGTATGCGACACCAACTCAGACGACTCCGCCAATGTTGTGAGGTCAAAAGCAAACGTCTTAAAAGCCTCGGTGAGAGTAACCCTGCCTCAGACAAGTGCCGTGAGCTGGTGGACGGTACCACGGGAGGTATAGACGTGGCTGTAATGCCTTGAATAGTCGACAATGATACCGTTGGGGCGTATCATTGGGGCGACAATGATACCAATCATCCTATTTTGCCTCGCATTATTTGTGCTCCTTGGCTTTCCAGAACCTTCATTTCATCAGCAATTTCCTTGCAGCAACCATTGCTGCCAACATCTTTGCACAGCAGTGTTTGTAAGCTGCAGGTGGCGGCTTATTGATCGGTATGGCCACACAGTTTGACACACCCTTACAATGCGACAACGTTCGAAGTCGTTTAGTTGTCTGTAAGGTCTTCAATATCGTCGTAATGGCATCTTTAGTTGCTTCTTTACGGAATTACAATGACACCAACAAAAAAGATAAATTTTCCGCGTCTGTTACTGGTTTTATACTTTGCGAATTGCGTACTAGAAATGCGTGCTATGATCGCAATTCCTGTTCATTTGCCTTGAAACTTTGATCATTTGGATGTTCGATCATGATGTTTTTACATACCAAATTTCGTCACGATCGCAGTAGGCCTTCTTGGTGCTTCGATTTTTTTGCAAAAGAGTGTAACTTGCAGGTCTAAGTGAGAAAAGGTTATTACCGATGGGTCACTTTTACAAAATAATCCTTAAAATTGTCAAATTCGGCAATTTTACATATTTTTACATGTGATTGTAAATATTACTTTCCATACTACACATATCTAGGAATAGACTTTATAATTATGAAATGTTCAGTAAATGTTAGAAAAATAAAAATAGATGTCACTGGCCCAATGAAAGAAACCGTCGCCTTCAATGAGCCGGGGATTTTCTATGAATGGGTTGGTAGCTATTTTCTTTTTAGTACAGTATCATCTTAATACAAGTCAATAAAATGTTTAAACCTATTTTGAGCATAATTCGTAAATATTAAATGCTGATTAGAAACTAACACAGACCCCTGAAAATACATTGGAACGTACTGACAGCTTAACATTGTTCACAAGGTATCAGAACTTGGATCTTTAAGATCATAAAATAGGCCTAATGTGGGATTCAGCGAAATAACATTGAATTTCATTTATTAGAAACAATTTAATGAAAATGAGAATTTGAAGGTAATTTATAGTTAGGCTAGTATAAAAAGAAAAATAACCATAACTTGAAAATTTTCAAATAGCATAAAATAATTATTAAGCCTTTTAATACTATGCTATAAATCTTACACGAATTACCGCATCAACTATTCGTTCTTAATGAGTTCAATTGCATTTTTCGCAATAATATATTTTAACCCCTTTCTGACACCAGCACACTTCTAATGAACCGATACTATACACATAAAAGTGGCCCGTCGTGTAATTGTTTTAAAGCTCAGAAAATGCCATTTTCAGAAAGACAAAAAATTTTAAGATAAAGGGTTCTGCTTTCATGGCTTAAAAGCTGATCACTGTGGAAATAAATGCAGAAGTTCTAATAGATGTGCAATTTGGCATAAAACTCAAAGTGAAATTATGCGTTTAGAATTACCTAAAAATAAAACAAATGTTAAGGAGCCTGTGTTAAACAACAGTGAAAACCAAACTAGCAAGAAAGAAAGCTCTGTGAATATTACTAGTGTTAGCAACTCCCCACTCACTTCTGCAGACCCTGAAAGTAAAATAATATAATAATATATGCAAATAATTCTACACTTTGCGTTCGAGCTTTATATGACACAGCATCGCGGAAATCGTATTTGAGAAAGAATTTAACTTTTTCTCTAGGCCTGATAACTTATAAAGTATTTTCTCCCTCCTTTTCACAGCCCTTCGTGGTGTAATTGGAAGCATACTCGACGCGTATTCAAGAGGTCTAGTCCCGGCGAGGACACTGCACATATTTCATGTTTCCTACTTAAAAAAAAAACTAATGACTGTACAAGTGGCACCCAAATTAAAAAGTAGTAGATGACAATTCGTCACCAGCAGGATCTGGCAATTGGGTCTCGTAATCCCCATTCGACAGAACTCTCATGCTGGCTCTTAAAAGTTGTTGGGTATCCTAAGAATACATTACTGGATTTTAAATGCGAAGAAAGTCATAAAATCTCTTTTATCCAAATGTGTTGCTTGTTTAAGATATGCAAAGAGAAATTTAACAGCACCAATTTCCTTGCATTACCAAAAAATCAAGTAAAGGATCCACTTTTGAAATTATCAGAATTGATATGGTTGGACCTGTGTATTTAAAAGGAGAAGAGAAAGCTTGGATGTGCATATACACATGGGCTGTGTATAGAGCTGTCCATTTTGAGCTCATTTTTTTACTGCCTACAGAGAGTTTTCTTCAGAATTTCCGTCGGTTTATAGCCCGCAGAAGTTGACTTTCTATAGTTTATTATGACAACGGAAGCAACTTTGTTGGAGCATCAAACGGTTTGAAACAAGTTGATTGAAATGTGTTGCTCAATACTCCACCTCTAGGAAAATTCATTGCTTCGTCAATCCCATAACTCCTTCTTGGTGGGATGATTTGGGAGCGATTAGTTGGAGTGATGAAACAAATTCTTAGGAGAGTTTTGGGGAAATCTCTGCTATCTTTTGAAGAAATGACAGCGGTATTGTGTGATGCATAACTTGTGATTAACTCTCGTCCTCTTACCTATGTTTCAGAAAAAGATTCTGAACTTAGTCCTTTGTCTCCTAACTAAATTTTACAATATTTCTGAAAATCTGCATTCCTGATTTGGATGAAATTAAAAAACATTCCGTCAACAAGAGATTAAAATATGGCAACAATTAATCACTGGTATACGGAAAAGATTTAGATCTGAATACCTATTACTTTTGATTCAAAGGCATGATCCCAAGAAGTATTAGCAAAGTGATAATGTTAAATGTTCTGAGTGGCCATTAGCCAATGTTACTAAATTGTTACCTGGAAAAGACAAACGTCATGAGACTGTTACGATTGAAAACTATAAATGGACTATTTTTACGTCCTATACAAATAATTTTTACATTAGAACTTTCATGCAATTGGTTCGAAGATAAAAAAAGAAAATGATAGTGTTGAACAAGTTAGAGTTGAAGGGTCTTCAATGGAAAATAGCCCAAAAGTGCAAAATCTGAGAAACAGGAGTGAAAGAGAAGGTAGGCCTATCCAAAGACTAGACTTATAGACTTTGAAGAGATGAACTTTAGTTCAGTTCTTTTATCCTTTCCTTTTAATTTTAAAATCTTGCGCTTATTTTCAAAAGTTTTATTCTTTAAAATTTCTAGTAAAACAACTTAACGTGACAGAATGTTGGATTTCAGATGGCATGTAATTAGTATTTTATACGTACATTCATTATTTGCTTAATTGTTTTGGTCACTTGCAATTATTGTTAGTTTCGTTTCTTAGAGGTGGCAGCAAAACAAGTTGTAGACTTAGCGTAAATATATGCGAGTAGTAAGTAGGCTTATTGAAAGAATGTTTTGTTATGTACAGTTGATAGTGATGTATTTCTTTAAGATCCCGACCTATTTTCAATGATAATATTTTATAATATGTTTATTAGTCTCTCATTTTGACGCGAAAGCGAACATCTGTCGAATTCTGGTAATGACTAAATGAAAATTCAATAATTAGAGAAATTAGAACAGTATTTCTCTTCTAAAATTGTTATAAATTTTAATATTTCCGGTCAAAACATAGCCATGCAATCCTTGTGAATTTATCAATAACTTCTTTCCAAACGCAAGGCATTCATATTTTTACTATTTCTGTATATTGGTTTTCCTTCTAGTCTAAAATTTATCAATAATATTCCCCTCTTTTATCTGTAGACATCCATTCTGAGTGTATATTTTCGTTCACCGTAACTGTGTCTTTAATGCCCATAACCGTAGACGCAACCCTGTCTTGGCAGATTGCAGAAACTAAGCGTCGAACTAAGTTATTAGTTAATAAACTACGGTATTGAGTCATTAGTTTATAAAGTATTTCTCCCGCCTTCTTGCAATCGCTGATATTTTCTCATCAGTCTTATGTAGACCATTAGCATGAATTTTGTGACCTAAAAATTGTATTTCATCCTGAAAAAATTTACTTTTCTCTAAATTTAATTTTAGTCCATGAGTTTTACATTTCTCGAAGAAATTTTTTAAAGTATTTAAATGTGCCTCATCATCAGAGCCTGTGATTCGAGAATCCTCCATGAAGACTTTACACCCTTCCACTCCTTGGAATAGTCCGTCTATGTAACAGTGCCAGATTGCCGGCGCTGCATTTAGCCCGAACATTAATTTCTTACACTTATATAATCTCTTCTGTGTGTTTATTGTTTGCAATTTTTGAGTCTCAGGCTTTACTTTCATTTGTAAATAAGCATGTTTAAAATCAACTTTTGAAAAATGCTTTCCCCCGCTCAAACATGAAAATATTTCCTCAATGGTCGACAAAGGGTGTTGATGCGTAACAACATTTGAGTTTACTGTCACCGAGTAGTCGGCACAAAGGCGAATAGAGCCGTCCGGCTTAACTACTGGTACTACCAGAGTTGCCCATTCCGATGTTTCTACCTTTTCGATAATACCCTCTTTTTCTAAGCGCTCAATTTCTTCGTCTATCCGGCCTCTTAACGCAAATGGTATTTGCTTACCTCTACAAAGTTTTGGTGAAACATTTGGTTTTAATTCAAGTTGAACCTCATAAATTTACGTCAAAAATCTCTTTATATTGCTCTAATAATTTATTCGAACTACTTTTTTGAGACACAATTCGACTTTATTGAGGTCCAATCTAAATTTATCTCTGAAAGCCATTCGCGACTAAATATTGTATCAAGGTTTTCATTAACAATGTAAAGGTTTAAGTTTTTACTTTGACCTTTATATTCTACCTTAACTTAGTAAATCCTAAAGGTATAAGATTTTCTCCATTATATGGTTTAAATACCAGACTAGTATTTTGAATTTTCTTTTTCGAAATTTGCCGGAAGTTTCTTAAACTCATTACCGATACTGCACCCCTGTATTCAGTTCCATTGCTACCGGTTTTCCTGCTATGTTCACTTGAACCATTATGGGCGGCTTCCTATTTTTCACCTCACTGGAATGTATGCTGTTTATAGGAACTGTGTTTTCATTTCCTACATCTAATTGTTTTTGTTTTGCTTTCATTCTTTCAGCGTTTTAGCGTTGTAACATGCTCTTTCAATGTGCCCGATTTTCTTACGAAATCTGCAGATACTTGTCTTAAATTCACAAGAATTTCTATCATGGTCAGTCCCGCACATCGCGAACACCTCTTGCCTTTAGCACTCTTAGCTGCGAAGTTTTGTTTTTCAAACTTTTGTTTTGAAGTGACTGACTTAGATTTACCTGTATTCCTGGCACTAAATTCCTTAATTTCCACTGATTTCCCAATTATTTCGTTTGCACCTTTTAACGCTTTTTCCATTGCCAAAGCTATTTTTAAGTGTCGTCTAAACTGGTATTATTCTGCTTAAAAATATTCTATCCAGAATAGCCCTATCTCTTAGCCCACTGACAAACACATCCCGCAACATCGTGTTTAACATGTTGTGATCGTAAGCACACGAGATGGCAAGCGCTCCCATATACACACTGACTGTTTCCCCCTCGTGCTGCTTTCCATTTAAAAATACATGTCTGCTAGGAATTATAAGTGGCTTAGGATTTAAATGATTTCTCAATGTGGTTTTTAATACATCATAATCTTTATTGGAAGGATTATCACGAGTTTTTTAAGAGTTTTTTAAGAGACATTTTTCCGGGCAAACTGGAAATCAGTACTTTCCCACGCTTGTCCTGTGAAACATTTTGTATATCTAAATAACTTTCGAATCTCTCTAAAAATGAATCAAACTGTTCTTTGTGTTCATTTTATTTTTCGAACTGAACCGAAAGTTTCCGATTGCCCATTTTTGGAATAATAGCTGAAATAAATCTTTCCATTAGAGCTCTATTCTGCTCTAGTAGCTCATTATAAGCTACTCCATTCTTAATTCTGCCGAAAAAAGTTATTATAAAAGTTTTTCCTTGAGCAGTTACAATTTCGCATCCGTAATAATGATGCGTGAATCAATATTGCCTTGTCTAGAAATGCTTTGTCTAGCAATAAAATTGTGCTGAATTGAGCCGCGTCTGTCTCTGAATGTCATCCTACGTATCTACGCAAATACCTATCTATCATCATGATATTTACAGAATTTATTGTATATATATATATACGGTAATAAGAAATTTTCGAAAACATTTATATTTGTCCAAAATTTAGGTTATATGTGAAAGAAATATGAATTAAAAGCTAACATTTTATGCAATTCACTAACTGATACCAAATTGTGTTTGTAATGCATTTTGAATAAACATAAAGCAAAAATAACAAGAAACAGAAAAAAATTAAGTCACATCGAGCATTTTGAAAAAAATTAAAGAATTTAAAAGAAATTAAAAGAATTAAGATGCAATGAGCCAGAAATTTTTTTCAAAAATATTTGATATAATTATGGTAAATTACACATGCGTACAAAGCTTCATATCTCTATGACAATAATTAAAAAAATATTTAAACGTCCACTGTCCCCTTAAGAGGGTCACCTAAGGCTTCAGGCAACGGGGAGTTTTAATCTCATACGTAGGTAATATTAACAAGCCCTCCACAAAATCATCTTTTCCATTAGACAGATAGCCCTAGTGTGCTTTGTCATAATCCACATAACTTCATGTTAATCGCCCATAACTATCGGCTATTTTCAATATCAGGGTTTACTTATGTGCTAAAATGCTGGTCATTTTCAGACGTCATTGTCTGCGAGTCCCTGAGAGGTTGTGCTCGTATTTATTTTTAAAATTCAAATAATACTTACTTATTGTTAAAATCAAAAAGGTATTTTTTATGAGATAGGGGCTTCTATATCTTGACGCCCTTAGGTACTCACGAAGATTTGCGCAGTAGTAAAACGAACCTTATACAAATAAGAATACAGGGTGTCTCAAAAACATTGACCTCAGCTTTTATTCCTTAAATCCTCGATCGAATACATATAATATAAATTAAAAGTTACATAAGAAAAGGTACAGAATTTTATGAAATCAATTAAAATTTTCAAGGAATTTAATTTATAGAAATACAAAACTTACATTTTTATATGGCCCCCGGTACAGAAAAATTCTCAATTAGAAAAATGTGGCTCATTTACTAATTAAGGTCATGTACAAAATTTCAGCATTTTATCACAAATGCCGCAGAGATATGAACTTACATAAATGCTGACTTAAACCACTTTTTCTATGCCGGATATGATTTCGGGAAGCATAGTTTTGCAAATTTGTAACTAAAATTAAAGATAAGAGCCACATTTTATATGCTTATGATGCAATTCTGACTCCCGTCACCTACAATCTAGCTGTAAGCATTCACATTTTAATTTATGATCAAACCCTCACCAACTTTGTTTAAACATATCTCTGCGAATTTTTATGATAAAATGTTGAAATTTTGTACATGACCTTATCGGTTTGTGGGGTATGTTTTTTTGCTAAGTATTTTTCTGTACAGGGCCATATAAAAATGTAAATTTTGTATTTCTTTAAATTTAATTAATTTCATAAAATCATGTACCTTTTTAAACGTCGTAATTTATATTACATGTCTACGATCATATTTAAGGAATAAAATCCCAGGTCAATATTTTTGGGACAGTCTGTATATTTCTTTGTTTGTTGATTACTGTCTGTGATAGGGCTAGAAGGGAAAAAGCTGCAACATTATTTTAAATTTAATAAAACTTTTTTTTATAAACTTCAGTTATACCCTTTTCTGTCCAAATTAACAATGTTTCGAAAGGCCTGACTTTTAATCATTTGTTTTTTATTCTATAAAAACTACTTTCGTTAAGGGGATGGATCATATCGATCTACAAACAAGTTCTCTATCCACCGAAGATAATGTCTATTGATCACTTTCTTTTAAAAGTTTTCTTTAGCTTTTCTAGCCTCTTTGCACATAAAAAACAGACGTTTGCGATTTCTTTTATTTCTAGTGGAGACGTTAATTTTGTTTACCAATTGTTCCGTTTATCGAAATATTTTCTTTGATAAAATATAATGTGTGAAAAAAAACCCTTATTATTTCTTATTTTTAACTTAGTATGCTTAATAGTATAAAAACAGCGAAGGCAAATTAATGCCCAAATTTTACAATATGAATTCTCCTGGAACGATGTTTAAAAGTCATACCAAGTTAACCGATAATATACAGATTATAAATATTAACATAGATAATAGTACTAAAATTCATAATACCGACTAATGCTAAAATCATAATCATTACCTTATAAGGTATTTTTCCCGCCTTCTTGGTATGCCCTCATGGTGTAATGGTCAAGCACACACGAGAGGTCCGTGGTTCGAGTCCCGGCGAGGGCATTACTCATTTTTCATGTCTCCTGCTTTAAAAAAAGTACCTAATGTCTCTACACTGGCGGCCGAACTAAAAGGGTGGTGGGTGATGATTCTCGACCACCAGGATTTCGCGATTGGGTACCCTTATCCCCAGTCGCCTTTTAAAAGGGGGAGTATATAAGCCTTCTTGGCATGGCTTCGAGGTGTAATGGTCAAGCACACTCGGAGTGTATTCGAGAGGTCCGTGGTCCGAGTCCTGGCGAAGGCATTGTTCATTTTTCATATCTTCTGTTTAAAAAAATAGCTAACGCCTCTACAACCCGACTGCATAATTACAGAGTATTAGTAGATGCCGCGTAAATGCTGCAAAAATACTAAAACCATTGAAGATTGTTAGTACTCGAAGTTTGTAACTGGTAGTGGACAGATTAAAACTTCAAGATGTTCATAATTTAATTTTAAACCCTGCTGCATGCAGACTAGAGTCTAAATTGTTCAGTTGAATTAACTACTTTTTATAAATTTCTGGCTTAAAAATAGATGCTTTGGAATTTATTATGAGACTCGCCGAACCCTATTATTAGGGCCTATTTATCCAGAATTTCTTTGAAAATAAAATGTGTCATCAAGATAGGTAATGCACAGAATAATGAAAATTAAAAGCTAGTCAGTGTTGTCGGATTATATTTATTCGAATTCCATATATCCTAAGAACAACAAAAGTCAAACTCACATCGGTATAAGCAAACTATAGTTACCTTGATACCAAAAATTCGGAAAGCCGGAATGCTTGCTCGTATATTCACGTTAAGTAAATTAAGCTTATTGTTAATTTATGGCTTTTTATCTTTTCCGTTGATTGAAGTAATATAAAATGGTACTACATTACGGTACATGTTTGTTTAAGAAGCTATTAAATCAATTTAGAATAATCTGTACGATGTATAGGAAGGTTTATTTCAGCAGCCCTGGTAATTAGATTTCTATGTAATTTAAAAATGCTCTAATATAAAATATTTTACTGTATTGTCTTATCTACTAGCAATTATAAGATAACTTTTTATATATGTACACTTGCTCGACCTGCTAATGAACAGACAGTTGAACTTCATGTGGTAACGCAACATTTCCCAACTTACCAAAGTTCTCTAAATGATACATCATGCTTTCTTTCGCAAAGAAAGGTCTGTTCAAATCTGAATTTGTTTTGCAGATTCCATGGGAAATTCCCATCATATGTTAAATGCGAAGTTCTCTGAATAAAAAGCCGTTATACGATAATCTGTTGCAATATCATGGATATCCAGTCATCTCACTAATTTCAATGACGCTTGGTAACATCTATTTTCGAAACTGATACTCGGAATTCAATGCACTCTCCATTTCCCTCTCTTCCCCTTCTTTCTTGATTGGTATTTAGTAGATTAGTCATGTGTGGTGAATGGCTATAAATAGTTTCTAGGCGGATAAAGTTAAGCTAAAAATGAGGGAAAGTAGAGTATATTTAGTATAAGAGAGATTAGGTTAAATTAGTTTTCGATAAATTTTGGTTCACGTGAAGTTAATTGAATGCTCTATCAACAGTTTCATGTTATATTTTTCATCAGAGTTAATATTATACATTAAGTCAAGTAACATAGATACACTTTAACCGGTTAACTGAAAAAAAAAGAAAAGGAAAAAGGGTAAAAAACTTTTCTACTGTAATCTGCAGTTTTTTTCCTGTATTTTCTGATTGACGCAAAGATTGAAAAAGGAAGATAAGTTACAAAAATTCGATGAACTCTGACACGAGCTCTAAATGGGGATCAAACTTCACGGAGCTGTTATTGCAAAATCAAAGAAGTTTAGCGGATAAAATAAAAACAAAAGCAGTTCAAATCAATTACAGAAGTAGGAACAAAGAAATAGACTGAAATTGGAAATTATCTGACCTGCTGTTTTGAAAACGATGAGATGATGAAATCGTAAAACATCTACTTCCTTCACACAACTGGATATTGCAACTCAAAGAAAAAATTGGAAAAGCACCATAAATTTGAAAGTTGCACAATCTTGATCAATGCCTCGACAGCAGTGTTAAATGGCAGTCATTATTTACAACATCAGAGATCCAATCAATCTCAGCGGAATGAAATCTCTTAATTAGAATCATGGCAGTTAAAGATTTGAAAGGATTAAAAAAAACCTTCTCAAATGTGATACGAAAATGAAACACAATTAGAATATTAAATATTACTTTTTTAATCTTTAGTCAAAGAGAAATTTGACTCGCACTTTTAATGTGCAGTCTTAATGAATAAAACTGTACAGAACATGCCTTCTATAAAAATACGATTCCTAAAAATACTATTCGGCGTACATTTTACATATACTAGCTCAAACAAAACGTTTTCATCTTATTATTTATAGTTTACAAAAGATAATTATACATGTTGTCACGGAATGAAATCACAAAATGTGGGTCGGGAATTCTATGATCAAGCAAAAGTGCCCTGTGAAAAGCGAGGTCCAACCGATTTAAACTTTTTTGATATCCTAGGTGACCGAAACTACTTGCAACCCGTATAAATGCAATATCAATATTTTAAAGCAAAATATGCCTTTATTTAGTTGTCAAACTTAGCTGCCGCCCTCCGAAAACTCGGCGCCCTAGGCGCTGCCTACGTCACCTAGGCTTGAAACTGGCTTTGGCACGGTTTTCGAGTTACGAAATATTGAAGATCAGTACAAAATGATGCTGAAGCTGTTGGCTAGACATCGTCTTGCCTCTAAATGTCTTAAACACTCAGACTCGCAACCCATCAAAGACGTTGTCCAACGCATCTTCAGCAGGCAGACAGCAAGCTTTTGAGTCCTCTTGCCATTAATCTTCAACTTCTCGTAACGCATAAACTAAGCTTTACCGGCTATAAATAATCATGAAATAATTTTGCGAATCTCAGCCCACAGAATACACTCTGGCGACTTGAATCTTGGGACTGGTTGGTTGATTTAATTATAGCAGAGCACTAATGGACTGTCTGTTCTGGAAAGGATGTCTACTTGGAGAATGTTTTAAGGAAAACTGATTAATATTCACGTTACATACGAACAAGAGAACCATGCAGCCAGCCCAAACGCCAAGATACGAAACGGGTTCAACTTTGAGTTTCCAGCAGTCTTATCTACTCGGCCCACTGGTGAGCGTTTATTTTGGGATATGCTGTATAGGAATGAAGCAAAAAGTTAAACTTACCAAATAAAAATCTATAACCGAATATTTCTGATTTGAACCCCAGATTACGTAAAATGTTATTTGAGATGATGAAATAGCTGCACCCTGGAAACGAGTCAGCAGTTAACATAGGAAAACATTTCTTTATATAAATCATATAAAAAGAAATGCTTAGAGTGCGAAGATTTAAAGATATTATTGTACAATTTTGGGCAGTATGAATCTGTTTAGTAGTGAACAGATCTTAATGAAGTTACAATGTATTTCATGTTACGCAAGCGTTAATATATAGTATAATAAACTTTATATAATAAAATTGAGTTATATGTTTTAGAGAAGAAATCTCCATGATGAAAAAATGCATTCTTCTCACTAACAATTTGATTTTTTTTTTGTTATTTTCCTTCCTATATTGAATAACTTTTAAATGGTTTTATATGTTTAAGTTCCTGTTCGTTTCACTTTATTAGTTTTATTTTAAGTTTAAATGTAAAATTCTAGTTTGAAATCTAAAACTTTTGCTGTTCTCTATATGGTTCTGTAGCAAACGAAGGCTGTAAAGCATTGGTACAATATATGATATTAGGTTAAATACGAATAACAGATTGGCAAACGATGATTTCCTTTCAAAATCTGAAGGCCATTGCAATAGATACTCGTGAGAGAAATAAGGATATTTCCAAGCTATTGGAAACAAAGTTTGCAGAATTCTTCAAGAGATTCTCTAACAATTACAAATAAATCTGAGGTTCAGTTTTTTCATATCTCTATATTCTAGAATACTGTCATATCACGAACGCTGCAAAATAATGAAAAATACATTTTTTACATGTAAGTGCATAAACAGTTAAAGTCATTCTCTGGTTGATGCACTTAAGTGTTAAAAAGGTGCTACTTGAAATAAAACTAATGTCTTTTACCATGAGGAGTTATTCACAGTTCCCTTTATTTGGGTTCCATGAATGAATAGTGAACTAAAAAGGCGATGTTTAACTCTCTTGGTTAGCATCCAATACTAAACTCTATGTAGATGTTAAGCGACTTATCGCAAAGTATCACAGAAACTTGAGAAGAGTGTAAAAGACCCTTTATTTGAAACTAAATAAGCTGGACAGAACTCATTCCTGGTGCTCACCACTCCTCCAGAATTTATAGCGATAAACTTAAAAGCAATAGGTCAAACTTAAAGCTAAATTCAAATAACTCATAGCCAAAGGCTACACAGAGCACTTAACGCGAAGTTGGTTCAGTACTTAACTGGTGTGAATTTCAACTATCGCAATTATAATTCAAGGCCGACTCTTATCTAGAATAGCAACCGTAGTAACGCGACCACAGGTGGCAAAACAAGCTCTGTCTCTATAACCTGAAAACCTCACTTAAATGCATGCGAACTTATTTTCATTCTGACGGGAAAACGGAAAGAGAGAAGTGACAATAGAGATTCAAAACATAAAATAACTAGTTATTCAAATTAAAGTAGCCTCACAAATTTCCCCGCCAGAATTTAAGTAATGGCTATGAAGGTCTTTAACGAACTTGCTAAGATCTAAAATTTTAACTAATTAAGAGCCAACTTTTTGCATGCAAGAACTTGCTAAGCTTTCTAAGCTTAAAACTAGCTGGGTTTCCACAAGAACATGCTTCATATTATAGTTTGATATTAACAGTAGCTGCTCTCTTTCCAGTAATTAGGAAGGAATAAGATTTTAGCACAAAATTCAACACATTTTGCAATATTTTTCCTTTTCAGTTGAACTTTATCGTTCATACATTTTCAGCTATTCTTACAATTAATTTCTCATTTCCCTCTCCTCTCCAGTAAAATGCACCAAAATATAAGAAGCGTGTGTCATTTGTACATGTATTTTACCACTACCATCTAACCGAAATACTACATTTTAGAAACTTATTCGCACTAAATCTCAAAGACACCTTAAATTCAAAACTGCACCTAATATGCTAAGCAAAATAGATAGTTAAATGCTTTGTTGGCTGGAGAGCTGAACTTTTAATTTCATGCATACTGGTAGATTTCCTTTTACTTATTTGATCTTACTTTGCTAGCTCTCACTTAAACATTTCATTCACACATCAAGAATTCAACTTTTACAAATACGCAAGCATTTACTTTTGAGTTAACAATGCTTTTAAGTTTACAAAACTAACCTATCAAACACTCATGAAATATTTACAGTGCATTTACACTTAGAAAAATCTATTCAGTTTACACTTTACATTACATGCACATGAGTTGATAAAAGTTATTTTACAATTTCGCCAAACTTCTTCAAAAATCAGTCTGTTGGACTAAGATCAGAATTTCTGATCGTAGACTAAACTGAAAATCATTACAGATAAATGCAAACTGAAGTTAAATATAAACCAAAAACTGAATACTTGAAGGAAATAAATTTCACTTATCTTTTGCTTCTCCGGTAGTCGCTCATCAGCTCAGCGAGAAATTCATCCCCTGATAGATATATTCTAGCCCACTGCAGTCGCGGTCGCCTCCTGGAACGTGATTCACCATCTAGCTGGACTGGAAACATTCTTTTCGTGCCCTCTCCAGAGACCATCTTGAATTTCTATTGGCTCTAAGTAATTCTCTTCCATGGCCCGCTTCCTAGTCTCTGAGCTCACAGTCAGCACTTTTGTTTTCGCCTAGCCCTTTGTCTGTTGTTTAGCCAGATCCGTACTCTGGTTCTTGTACAATTTCTTCCTCTGTGGAGAATATTCCTCCGCTCGGAGTTTCGGGCGTAGAGCTTACACTGAAGAACCGTCGTTTGGCATTTGTTCTCGGAATCCGGGATCCTTTTCATTGGTCCCTCAGCTAGCACTGGTTCTCCGTTGGTCGCTCGCTTGATCTAATGGAACGTCCTGGTCAATGTCTTTTTTTCGGAACTTTGCTAGTTTTTGATTCTGGCCCCTTTTCCTACGCAGCTCATTTAATCTTAATGCTTCAGACCTTGATTTTTTCTTCTCTGCTCCGTTATTTGCAGTACCCCGTCTTTTAGTTTCAGGCGCTTGTGCTTTTTCAATGTAGATGGAAGTGCTATGAATTTTCTCCTTGCATTGCATTTCTGTTAGCATATGATTCCAACTGTTCCAGCTTGCGTTCAATCGACAGGTGACTCATCTCAATGACCTGAGGGTGCGCTTCATTTTACTCTACTTCCTTTATGTCACCGTGGCCTTCTGAAAAGTTATTTTTGTCCCCGCCGCCTTTAAAAATTCATCCTAAAGTTACTAGTACTTGTAGATTTTTCACAACGAAGAAAACTGCTTTTTGTTGCTCATTTCGCATCTGTACGGGTAATGTGTCTTCTCCGAAGAAACTGCTTTGAACCCCCAGTGTCCAATAGTGCATCCGGGGGAAATTATTTAACAATATTTGTATTACAGGTAGGGCCAAATTTTTTGTAGCTACCATAATTAATTGAATTCTAGATAGATTTTTGTGTCTTCGGGATAACTGCACTCACTTTCAGTAACCCTTAGTAGTTTAAATTCTACTTGCCTCCTCCCCCCTGCTTTCGCTTCAGCTTTTTTTCTTGGTGATCGCCCTTCACACCTGAAACATTCTGTCTATTTTCAAAATGCTTATTTCCATCAAACTGTGGCTCTCCTTGCGGTATAGGCATATAACCGGGATTTTCTTGAGTCATGATTATTTAAAATTAAGTGAAATTGAACAGAAGGCACTCTTTGTGCTTACAACTCTGCCAGCATTTGTGGTGAGAAATTTAAAAGCAGTAAATCAAGTGTAAAGCTTATGGGGTTCCTCCCTTTTATTTATCAGTTCAATATTAGAAACCCCTTACACTGATAAGCGAATAATCGCTTGAGTGTGTGCACAGAGATGTAAGACTCAAGAAGGGTTAAATACCCTTTATTTCTCAAAATATAGATGAACACAGTCTGCTCCTGTCTCGGAGCGTACAGGAAAGCCTCCATTTGGGCTTGATCTTAAATTAATAAGAATTTAAACTTCACTAAAAGATATAGCCGAAGCTATCAAGATTCTAAGTAATTGGCCCCTAAATATCAGTTAAGTCGGGGAAGCTAATCAAGGGCCTAAAGTACGGCCGAGCATAGCAATAGCTTAGAGAGAGATGTAGCCAAAGGCAAACGCGCGCTAGTGAGGAACTTGGGCTCTCTCACGAAATGAGTGAAACATCAACTTAAATACCACTCTTATTCATCTGCCTTAACCGCGTTTCTGTAAATACATTCTGGTAGGAAATTGTAAGCTGAAATTAGAAGGGACAGAAAGGTGCATAAACTTAAGATAATTGTTATAAAATTAGGATAAACCTTACAAGCTAAAATCAAATAACGGATAACCAAAGGCTACACAGAGCAATTTAACGTATAATTAATTTATTAACGCGTAAGTCGCTCACAACTTCGCCAGTGTGAATTTCAACTATCGGCAATTATAATGCAAGATTGAAGACAAGAACACTAGTCTAGAATGCAACCTTAGTAACGCGGCCACGAATAGCAGAATACACTTTATCTTAACAGTTTCAAAACCTCGATTAAATACATGTGAATTAACTTGCATTCTGGCGTGAAAACGGAAAGAGAGAAGTGACAGCACAGATTCAAAACGTCCAATAACTGGTTACCCAATTTAAAGGTATCTCAAAATTATTTAAGAGAAACAACTGGGTAAGCGGATTGTATTTGCAAATGAATTTTATCTTCCAATAGCATACTTATTTATATAGTCCTTATAGTAAAATGCATTTGATACCCTATGGTTAATGTTTGTGGTTTCTCAACTTTTTTCCCTCAAGATTTCTCCAGAATTTTCAAGGATTTTGTTCCTAATATTATGTATAACTAAGGTTCAATTTTATTTTGGTGCAAGTAGATGTTTAAGTAATAAGACTTCAGTTTCTTACTAAACATTTCATTTTGATGTCCTTTTTTTCACTTATTTTTTAAATAAAATTATTACTAAAATTTAATCTAAATGAAAAAAGATAAAATGAGT
>KK120759.1:0-13731 GCA_000611955.2 Stegodyphus mimosarum | reverse complement strand
CACCATAGAGTAAAAATAAAATTTCTTGATTAAGAAACATTTTCAAATTTACGTGTATTTACATAACTTTAAATTTTATGTAATACATAAACATCTAAATGTTTGGAGTACTGTGTTAGTATACACAGAATCGTAATCTTTGATGTTCCCAGTTTATTAAAATCTGTCATTTAATGTAATGCATTTAAAGATGCGCAAATATCTAAATTCTTTTGTCAACAAAATCATTAGCAACGGAGAAATCACTTTCAATTTTGCCTACGTAGCTTCCAGTCGTGTAGCTAACTCATCTATCACCTGTTTCAAGTTTTAAAAAGTTTTGCTGGACGTTTTGAAATTATGAAATTCTTGAACCTAATGATTATGATTCCAATAAGCTTAGGGTTGGGGCTATACACAAATTTATTGTGAATAGAAAATTTCTCGCTTGTATGAAAGTGGCCCACCAGCGACCGAGCGTTAAAGACGCTGAACACTGGTAGTTCGGTCTGAGGTTCGAATCCCGCGAACGGGCTGCCTGCATGGGCGTTTTCGTGGTTTTCCCCATGTGTAACGTGTATACGAGCCAGTTTCCCTTAGAAAGGTCCTCCACGAAAGCATCCCTCCCTTTAGGCAGATAGCCCTCGTGTGCTTTGCCCTAACTGAATAACCTAACCTAACCTAACGCTTGTATGAAAGTTGTTGAACGCCATTTTCGTCAGCTTCAGAGTCAAATTTATTTTGTTCTCAAATATGTTGAAATTCGATACAAGCGAATGAATACCATCTACATTAGTTTCATATTCAAATTTATTTTGTTTCTTCGGCTGTATTGAATTTTCTGAATATCATCTTCGTCACCATTAACATCAGATTTATTACTTTTTTTTCTTTGCCTGTATCAAGTTTACACAACACCATCATAGTAGCGTCTCAGATTCAGATTTATTTTTTTCTGCTTCCAAAGAAACTACTAAACATTCTTTTCCCTATTTTGCAGATTTAGTTTTTGCAAGAAGCAGAAAATGTTCTTATGGTTTTTCACCTGAGTTTTGGAGCAATTTATGACGCTACATATTTTTAGTTAATTTGTTTTTTACGTAAATTTTTGCCATATTTACTTTTGATTTGTCGTCTAATGCAAACATTTTTATTAAAAATAATTTTTTACAAACCCTTTTTTCGCATTTTATATTTTACTCTCTAAAACATGCATTATCGATGTTTGCATATTTTTCTTCTTTGGCCTTTCCTTTTCATATTGTTCTTTGTAGGTACGAATTGCATTGTCCACTTTTCGAGGAAATTTAAGGTACATTAAATATTCGGATCGCTTTCCATAATATGCTCTGATAAGATTTCAAGCAATACATTATTTTTTTATAATTGTTCACATGTTAATTCTCGAGCAACCATTTCATTGCAAAAGTCATTGTTTAAGTTGTCTTCCTATGCTTCAAAATCCAATTTTTCATTTTATGTTTTTACGTATTTCATTATCTGGTTCTTTAGCCTCCGATCTGATGCACCCAGCTACATTGATGGAATCTAAGCCATTAAAGCCAACTGGCAGCTTAGTTTCCACAATGTTTTTGCGACTTCATCAATTTCAAACCCAATTAAATTATTTGAATAATGTGGTATGATTTCCATACTGCTCTTATATTGCTTGCCGTTAATTTATATCATGTTTCGCCTACATTTTCGGTAGCATTTCTAAACCAGGTCTTCCAAAATTACTTTAAAGTAAACACATTTTCTCCTCACACGATGAATGTCAGAGCTCAAAAACGAACGGCTCGCGCACAAGTACATACATACGCAAAAGAAAACTTCAGGAAAAAAAAATAAAGTGAAATATGTACCGTACTGTCTAACCTCAAACCGCAAAAAGAGCACTTGATTGTATAAAAGAAAAAAGCACAAAAAGATCATTTACATATCAAAAAGTAATTATGTGTACTAATTTTTTAGAACTTTTAAGTCCGAAGGAGAAATTTGCCCAGAAGGATTATTAATTTCGTTTTGGCATTTTGCTTCATTCACTAAAAGCGTTGTATCCCTTTTCAAACTGATACCACCAATTATTATCGCCCTGTATTATACTATTTAAAAAAATTAAATAATGAAGAATCTGCATAAATGTGTGTATGTTTCTCGCATTACGATAAAACAACGGTACCTAGAGACATCAAATTTTCAATATTAAACTTGCCCGCCTGAATATGGGCATCTAGAAGCCCAAATTTTAAATTTGGAATTTCATATTCTGTGAAACTTTAGCGAATTTTTGATTAACAAACTCAAGGATTTCAAAGAGAGCAATGGCAACGTTGTACAGAAAAACATTTTTTCTCTAGCGCGTGAAACTGTGTATCGAAAATTCTTAAGCTATGCTCATTTTAAAATTATTTTGCGATATTGCTCTTGAACTGAATTTTATGGTTTAAGTGCGAAGAACATATTTAATAAATAAGGGTAGCACACAAAATGTTTAAAAAAACGTCCATTTGGACATAATTTAAAATATGAAACCTTTCAGGTTTTTTTATTTTTATTTTATTTTTTCTTTGTTAATTTTCAGACCGGGCTATAGTAAAATCCGGATTCATCGAAACCGAACTATGCAGGCATTGCTATATTTTTAGCTTTTTATACGACTGACTTATTCTTAGCATCCATGCATAGTTAATGAAACACAGATATAAATTTAGTGTTGATTATGTGACTTATTTACACATTAAATAATGCCATCCTATATGATATAAGCTTCAAAGCAATTTATAAACTTAAATTCTGTCTCACTATTAAATCAAAAAATAATACTCGAATTGTGTTCCACAAAACTCGAAACTTGAAAACAAAATCGAAATTTGTCACCTAAAATTTAGTTTATTTTCTTATTCGTTGTTACTTTACTAACAGCTTTAACGGCCGTAAGTTTAATTTGCAGTCTTACGTTTAACAAACACGAGATTTTCACTAACATCGCATATTGGTTTCAAGATACTACATAGCGTACCATTTAGTTTCATTTTCTATTGTATTTCTACAGTAATTAAGTTTGTTTTGAGGTAATTTGCGTAAATCATTTACGTAATCACAACCAAAGATTAATATGTGCGTTAAGCAGTGAGCTGAAAATTAAATGCATACCTAAAAGCTCAAGGTAGCTGCTCACATGTACTTCAGTACCGTATTTGAGTAGCGTTTCAAAGTAATATTCAATGCAATCTAGGTTTATTTTTTACCTTGAGTATTATGTCCCTACATCGCTTAAAAGTTACACAGTAATTAAATGATAACATCTATGAAATATAAGTTTCAATCAAAACTAAATTTAGAAGTGGATACCCAGATTTTAATTTTAAGACGTTTGACTCAGAAATGTAAAAAAGTGCATATTTTTGTTGTTCGAAAGAAATAACATTTATATCCACAGGACTTAAAGGTTTAAGATATTACAAGACCTCTTCATAAATTCTGTAAATTATACCCCGTTTCGCTCTCGTTGTGTATGAAATTTAACTGTACCGTACCTATGTGCAATAGTTTTTAGACTCAGGCAATGCTACGCAACAAATAAAATTTTCAGCATTGAGCGATAAAAGTCACTGACTTAACCCTTCCCCCTTTCTTAGAAACTGACCTTGCTTCTTAGGTGCATTCCTTACCTCTTTCTTCATCTGACTTAGCAACAGCAAACACGGGAACACGTGCCGTTTTAAGGAGGAAATGTATGCGCATATTTGAGCTAAAAAATTAATTTTGGTAGACAGCAAAAGCAAAAATATATAAATCTTTCCTTCATTTCACGTTTTTTGGCGCCATTATAACTCAGAGAGAGGGAGGTATGGATAAATATAGCAGAAACCAGTTGTTACCTTTCAGTTGCTCGCTCGTATGAGAGCACCTTCATCAATAATAAAACATGATTGTCCGGTAATATTCTTTCACTTTTTAGGCAAAGTAAAAGAGTGTTCTAGCAGTTCTTAAAAATTTGTAGCCGTTAATTTATATCATGCTTCGCCTACATTTTCGGTACATTTCTAAACCAGCTCTTCCAAAATTCCTTTAAAGTAAACACATCTTCTGCTCACACGATGAATGTCAGAGTTAAAAAACGAAGGGCTCACGCACAAGTACATACATACGCAAAAGAAAACTTCAGAAAAAAAATAAAGTGAAATATGTACCGTACTGCGTAACCTCAAACCTAAAAAGAGCACTTTATTGTATAAAAGAAAAAAGCACAAAAAAATCATTTACATATCAAAGAATAATTATGCGTACTAATGTTTTAGAATTTTTTAGTCCGAAGGAGAAATTTGCCCAGATTATTAATTTCGTTTTGGCATTTTGCTTGATTCACTAAAAGCGTTGTATCACTTTTCAAACAGATACCACCAATTATTATCGCCCTGTATTATATTTAAAGAAATTAAATAATGAAGAATCTGCATAAATGTATGTATGTTTCTCGCATTACGATAAAACTACGGTACCTAGAGCCATCAAATTTTGAATATTAAACTTGCCCCCCCGAATATGGGCATCTAGAAGCCCAAATGTTAAATTTGGAATTTCATATTTCGTGAAACTTTAACGAATTTTTGATAAACAAACTCAAGGATTTCAAAGCGAGCAATAACAACGTTGTACAGAAAAAACATTTTTTCTCTAGCGCGCGAAACTGTGTCTCGGAAATTCTATACATATGCTTATTTTAAAAGTACTTTGCGATATTGCTCTTGAACTGAATTTTATGGTTTAAGTGCGAAGAACATGATATTTAATAAATAAGGGTAACACACAAACTGAAAAGTCCATTTGGACGTAATTTAAAATCTCAAACCTTTCAGGTTTTTTTTATTTTATTTTAGTTTTTCTTTTTTAATTTTCAGACCGGGGTATAGTAAAATCCGAATTCATCGAAACCGAACTATGCGGGCATTGCTCTATTTAGCTTTTTATACGACTGACTTATTCTTAGCATCCATGCATAGTTAATAAAACATGGATATAAATTTAGTGTCGATTATGTGACTTATTTACACGTTAAATAATGCCATCTTACATGATATAAGCTTCAAAGCAATTTATAAACTTAAATTCTGTCTCACTATTAAATCAATAAATAATTCTCGAACTGTGTTCCACAGAACTCGAAACTTAAAAAAAATTTCGAAATTTGTCACCTAAAATTTAGTTTATTTTTTATTCGTTGTCACTTTATTAACAGCTATAATGTCTGTAAGTTTAATTTGCAGTCTTACGTGCAGTCTATTTCTTTCCCTTTGTGAAAAAAATTTTGTGTTATAAAAATAATACTTAAGTTTAAGTGATGACTTCCTCTGCTAAACAAATGAGTTAAACGATTATCTTTTGTTCCTTCTTGCATTAAATCATCTAATATGAATAAAGTTTGTACACCTAAAAATTCACGAAAGTTCTTGGGTAGCCCTTCTACGAACGTAACATCATCTTCCATTTCTTCATAAAGAGGCTGATGGATCCCGTAGAACCAAACAATTTTATCGGGTACGATCGAAAACATGTCCATCTTGTATTTAATCAGATCCCTCACAAAAAATGTTTTCCCACAGCCTGTGGGTCCCGCGATGACCATCGTAAAAGGATGCTGCAGTTTTGGAAATTCCATGGCAAATGATGACAAGACACATAATTAATTATTTAAATATATTTTTATTGAAAGAATGGAGTGCGTACACGAAAATGATTGGTTACAAAATCATAAACTTTTCTATCGTTACATATATTTTTAGGAATAAAATGATGTAATACATTCTTCATGGAATATCCGCGACATCTAGAATATAGGAAATAGATACAATAATGTCCGCATACCGCTGTTCCGTCACTTTGTAAAGGTATGGGGTTAAATTCCACTTGAGCATATCTCGAGGCGAAATCCGAAATTTCGCCTAAAAAGACTGAGGGAGGGTGACCATAAGAATCGAAAAACTCCATTTGCAGTGGCGATGGAATGTAAAAGGCCAACCAGTGACTACCAGGTTCTTCTGTCGAATCCACATTAGCGATGAAACACGATGGATAGTTCTCAATCACAATATGAGGCAAGTGATCGCTCGGAAACACTCCTAAAAAGGCATCTCGTGTAAAAATGTTCGAAGACAGGATGCGATGTAGTTGAATCGTATTCATACTTAATTCGTGAAATCACATAATACGCGTCGAGATTTGTTTATCTCAATCACGTTTTCAAATTCAGCATAAATAAGTACCGAAATAGTTTCAGTCAGAGCTTTCGAAAACTTTAATTCTACTCGTAAATTGCCTTGTTGTTGTAGGTTCAGATGAGAATCGTTGCACAAGTCTGGTGTCAAATCAAATGCATATAAGGCATGACCGGCAGAAAAGTCATCTCTTGATAAATAAATCCCTCTGTCTCGATTAAATCCTGAAAACAGACTATGATAAGCTCTTATGTAATTTTCCGAATCAAAATCAAGCTCCAGTGGTTTGCCCGGTATAGGGTGTCCGTCGATATACACAGATAAAAAGTTCACGTTATAATGATGAAACACGAATGGATTGGATTTGTACTGTCCGTTCATAGCTGCATTAGAGAGACAGGTGATGATGACGCGTTTCGGCATAACACCCAGGAAAACATTATCTTGAAGAAACGACCAACTTCCTTGTGAAACGGAATATGTTTTACATAAGACTCGGTCAATGGGATATTTGGCAGTACTTTTTTCTAGTGCTTTCGCATGGCCTAGAGAAACGCCTGGACTCACTTTCACTTTTCTAATAAACATGGACGCATGTTCGAGAATAACATTATAATCTGCTTTTTCTTCGGGTGACACTAAACAGAAGGGTGCTTTGCTGCGTTGTAAGATGATCTTCACATCCACTAAATTGAGTAAAAGTCTGTTTTGTTGAAAAATATCACAGTGAAGCTGGCCTATCAAATCCAGAGTCTTACTGCCTTTGATGAGTTCTAATCGTTTTTTCAGACCTTCGTTCGGTTTATCCGCCAATGGATTCACTTCGGTGAGATTGGTGTCTTTGTAGAAGCATTCACAGGTGAGTAAACTTTTCTTGGCATCTTCTCCATAGTTCAGTAATGTTTCAATGTAAGCACGGTAAGGATATGTATTCGTAGAAGCCGATACGATTCTTTCGTTCAAACTCACATCTACTTGTGAGAATAATGCATGTAAAAATAAATTCACAGGAGATACATAATCCTTGATTGTTAAGGCTGATCCATTTGCTTTTAGGATTTTAACTTTCACGTAAATATACGACGAACTTAAGTCAAGATATTCTTCGCCAGTACCCGAAATGTTAAATTCGACTGGACCGCCGTCACGTATATTCGAGAGAGGGTGATATTCAACATACTGTCCTTTTTCGATAGCCGTTTGCGTAGGAGGTATTAGAAACAAATCCAATTCTGATTTCACACAAGCTGGAGAATCTTTACGAATAAATGAAGTCATCTTAAGAAAAAATATCGGGTGATGCTCTCACCTTCTTTGTTCGACGTGAAATGACTGATTTTCTAGCAAGTCTTCTCTTTTTATTTCTTCCAGAACCAATCATGTTCTTTACTTTTAGAGCGGCTTTGTCGGTAAGTTCGCGCCCCGCTTCTTTGAAACGTTTATTGACCGAATCTTTCACATTATTTCCCTGAGATACATCATTTAATACGTTTAGTCCTGTTTGTAGCATTTGTTTACCAACTGCTTTAGCGCCCGACTTGAAAAGAGGAACGGCTGCTCGAAAAAATGATCTAAATAAACCGCCAAAACCATATCCCTTCTGGTGAGGTACACCTTGGTAAAAATTAAGTCCATCTCCTGTTTGCTGCAAGTAGTAATCCTCAAAAGATTTCTGACAACACTGGTACGGTACATACATTATGACAAGTACTTTTGGCGAAAGTGAAGTTTCACGTATGAACGTCCGCGCTCAAATGGCGTCAATTCGCCTGTGTGCGTTCTTATAACAATTTCAATCGTCTCTATAATTTTTCGGTTGACAGGTAAGTAGTGAGGTCTATCATATTGTTCACACACGACTTCTCCATCATTTCCTGTGACTCTGACGATTCGAAGGAGAGGGGCTAAAACATCCCCCACGATCTGTGGTTTCACAACATCTGTATAAAGAAACAAAACGCGGTAATTACAACATGGGTCAGCTATATAAGGGCTAATTACCGTTACATCAGCATCCACTTCCGTAGAAGAAATAACCATAGGCTCAAAACCTAGCATTTGACATAATCCATCATGTAATATCAGGCGAGCTCCATTTCTAACTCTTATACTAACATGTTTTGTCACAGCATTGAAAGTAAATGAAATTTTATTCAGCATTTCCTCAATCTGAATCGCCTTTAAAATGTCTTCTACATTTTCATAAAAACCTGGAGGTATCCTTCTTCCGATTATTTTACCGTCATTTAAATCAAATCCGATTAAATTATTACTGGCATTGATATTATACCAAGTGTGAGGGTAAAGGAATTCAACTACAGAAACTTCCCATTCCCCCTGCAATTCAATGGGTACAGGCAAGCGAGTAATATAATGAGATATTTTGTTTTCAGGAAAATAACTCATAGAGCTATCACTCGGCAACGTCACATAGAAACTCATGGCGAAAACTGAGTGGGATATACACAAGCTTTCACTTTTTATATTGGGAATAAGTTAGATGCAGGGAGCCAATCATCAAATTTAGACGGATAGCCTCGAAATTTAACTAAATACTCTACATGTCCTCTCCGCGTACGCTTCTTTAAAATTTTCTCCACCGGAAATTTCTCTTTCAGTTTCACTTTTTGAAGTTCTTGAGCGTAAAACGTGCCTTGTATCGGTTCTCCTAACAAATCTTTAATTTTATAAACAAATGGATTTCGTCTTTTAATACATTCCGTCACTATAAACAATTCTTCAGTCCAGTTAGTTTCATACCCTTTCTCAAATATTAATTTACGTTTTGAGACGCGAACAACATCTCCTACATTGAAAACACAGTGTCTGGGTTTCGCTTCTTCCAAGTCTTTGTACAATGTAAACCATACCTCTGACTCATTTTCATCATTCACCTCTGCAGGAGCTCTTTTAATACTCGAATGATAAGTGTTATTATAACTTTTCATTAATTTATCTAACACATCGATATATTTGAAAGTATTGTGACTTGTAAAGTACTTCCACATTTTAGTTTTTAAAGTGCGGTTAAATCTTTCCACTACGGAAGCTTTTGTAGAATTAAACGTTGTGAAAAATCGTACATTATGTTCTTTCAAAAATCTTTGAAATCTCATATTTTTAAATTCTGTTCCCTGATCTGTTTGCAACATTTTCGGCTTACGGTCCTTAAAAATTTCTGTAAAAGCCTTTATCACATCTTCTCCTCGCTTCTGTTTGAGCGGAATCGCCCAAGCAAATTTTGATAATATATCTATACACGTTAAAATGTATCGAAAGCCATCATTATGCTTACGTAAATGTGAGACATCCACTAAGTCAGCTTGCCATTGGCTGTCTTTACTGTACACTATGACGCGATTCGTGGGAAATTGGTGGCGAAGGGGCTTGTGTAGCGTGTAAGCATCTACGCCTTCTAACCATTTCTGGATCGCTTTCTTCGATATTTTGCCTTGAGCAGCACGATATAAGGCATCCAAACCTCCATAACTTGCGACTTGTCCCGGATCTTGATACGTTTTCTTCATTGCAGCAGGAAATATGATTATTCGATACAGTTATACGAATCGGCATGATCACGGTAACGTGTTATTTTTATATAGTCTGGTTTAAACGCAAAGTCATATTTGCAACATTGTTCAGAAGCAATGTGAAATCAATAGGTAGTTTATTACCTCCGGTAAAAATATATATCAACGATAAAATGAAACATATGAGTATATAAAAACATACTACGAATGCAACTTCCTGAGGCGAAGACATATTCACAAATGGAATCGATGGTTTAATACGCTCACTTTTATACCTTCATAAGATAAAATGAATTATATTTCAAAAGGTTAGTGGTTAAAAGATTAAATTAAGGATATCGTGAAATATTTTAATTCCGAGTTCAAATCTTGATCTCGAAAATTCGATATTCACTTGATTAAAATATTAGTACTACCTATGAACTCCTTTTGTTCCAGGTTCGAATCCAGACTTTATTAACTAAATCAAACTGCGTCTCCTGACTTGCACCGCCTCAATCCGCCTCCTTATCAATTAGTTTACTCATCCACAATCCGCCTCCCAACTTGCACCGCCTCACCTGCTTCCGGGCTTGCACCGCCTCTCGACTTGCACCGCCTCCTGTCGCTGAACCGGCCGTTTCACACTACTCACAGCATACCATTTAGTTTCATTTTCTCTTGTATTTCTACCGTAATTAAGTATGTTTTGAGATAATTTGCGTAAATGATTTACGTAATCACAACCAAAGATTAATATAAGCGTTAAGCAGTGAGCTGAAAATTAAATGCATACCTAAGAGCTCAAGGTAGCTGCTCACATGTACTTCAGTACCGTATTTGAATAGCGTTTCAAAGTAATATTCAATGCAATCTAGGTTTATTTTTTACCTTGAGTATTATGTCCCTACATCGCTTAAAAGTTACACAATAATTAAATGATAACATCTATGAAATATAAGTTTCAATCAAAACTAAATTTAGAAGTGGATACCCAGATTTTAATTTTAAGACGTTTGACTCTGAAATGTAAAAAAAGTGCATATTTTTGTTGTTCGAAAGAAATAACATTTATATCCACAGGACTTAAAGGTTTAAGATATTACAAGACCTCTTCATAAATTCTGTAAATTATATCCCGTTTCGCTCTCGTTGTGTATGAAATTTAATGTGTATGAAATTAATGAAAATTTAAAAAAATGTGTATTAAATTGTGCAATAGTTTTTAGACTCAGGCAATGCTACGCAACAAATAAAATTTTCAGCATTGAGCGACAAAAGTCACTGACTTAACCCTTCCCCCTTTCTTAGAAACTGACATTGCTTCTTAGGTGCATTCCTTACCTCTTTCTTCATCTGACTTAGCAACAGAAAACACGGGAACACGTGCCATGTTAAGGAGGAAATGTATGCGCATATTTGAGCTAAAAAATTAATTTTGGTAGACAGCAAAAGCAAAAATATATAAATCTTTCCTTCATTTCACGTTTTTTGGCGCCATTTTATTTCGGAGAGAGGGAGGTATGGATAAATATAGCAGAAACCAGTTGTTACCTTTCGGTAGCTGGCTCTTTTGAGAGCACCTTCGTCAATAAGGAACATGATTGTCCGGTAATATTCTTTCATTTTTTAGGCAAAGTAAAAGAGTGTTCTAGCAATTTTAAAAAATTTGTAGCCGTTAACTTATATCATGCTTCGTCTACATTTTCGGTAGCATTTCTAAACCAGCTCTTCCTGTACATACAAACACAAAAGAAAACGTCAGAAAAAAGTAAGGTGAAGTATGTACCGTACTGCGTAACCGCAAACCGCAAAAAGAGCACTTGGTTGTATAAAAGAAAAAGGACAAAAAGATCATTTACATATCAAAAAGTAATTATGTGTACTAATTTTTTAGAACTTTTTAATTCGAAGGAGCAATTTGCCCAGAACAATTAATTGTTTCGTTTTGGTATTTTGCTTGATTCACTAAAAGTGTTGTATCACTTTTCAAATTGTTACCACCAAATATTATCGCCCAGTATTATATTTAAATAAATTAAATAATGAAGAATCTGCATAGATGTATGTATGTTTCACGCATTGCAAAACAACTGTACCTAGCGCTATCAAATTTTGAATATTCAACTTGCCCGCCCGAATATGGGCATCTACACTGACTACCAATAAGTATTTGGACACCTGTGATAGAAAAGAAAAACTAACTTTATTCAAAATCAATAGTTGGTAGAGCCTCCACGAGAGGTAATTACAGCGTGGACCCTCCAGGGCATACTTTCAACAATTCTTTGTATGACAGCTAGTGGGTTTTTTTCCACTCGGCTTGGAGAAGACACAGAAGTTCCTTCACCGATTTTGCACGGGTAGTGTACCCCTGAATTCGGCGATACAACTCGTCCCAGAGTTTCTCGATAGGGTTCAGGTCTGGACTCTGGGCAGGCCAGTCCATTCGATGAACTCCGTTGGCACCATACCAAGCTTTGGTTAACGTCGAAACATGACAACTGGCATTGTCGTCCTGAAAGTAACAGGGGTCCAACCCGTAAAACTGCCACAACGCAGGAAGCACATTGTCATCCAAAATAGTGCAGTAGGCATCAGAGTTGAGCTTACCATGAATGGTGACCAAAGGTCCCAGCCCATACCAGGAGAAACACCCCCAGACCATAATTCCACCTCCGCCGAACTTGACTGTTGGCACAAGGCATTCTGCCAGGAGCCGTTCTTCAGGTAGACGCCAGACACAGACCCTGCCATCCGAACGGTAAAGGGTGAACCTTGATTCGTCACTCCAAAGAACCCGTTTCCACTGATCTACGGCCCAATTTCGATGTGCTTTGCACCACATTAACCGAGCAGCGCGGTTGGACTTTGTGATCAAATGCTTATGGGCAGCAGCACGACCATGAAAACCAAGCAGATGTGCTTCCTTACGGATGGTATTCATTGAAATGATACTCCCGGATGCCTGTTGAATCTCCTCGTGGATGAGGGCCATCGGTTGGGTGCGGTTCTTCCGAATTTCTCTGGACAGCACTCGTCGGTCTCTGTCTTCCAGTTTCGTTGGTCTGCCGACTCGGGGCACATTTCGACAATCACCGCTTACCTTCCAATTCTTAATCACATAGGCCACTGTCGAATTTGGGTACTTCAGATCTCTAGATATGTCCCTTAAGGATCGGCCACATTTGTGATACTCGATAATTACACCTTTCTCGAAATCAGAGAGCTCCGAACTGCGAGGCATCTTGCATGCGACTGAAACCGATGCTGTTTCCTACACGATATATACCGGCGAGTCCGTGACGTAACTTAGGACCGCAGATATCGTCATTTGCATAGGTGTCCAAATACTTATTGGTAGTCAGTGTAGAAGCCCAAATTTGAAATTTGGAATTTCATATTTTGTGAAACTTTAACGAATTTTTGATTAAAAAACTCAAGGATTTTAAAGCGAGCAATAGCAACAATGTACAGAAAAAACATTTTTTCTCTAGCGCGCGAAACTGTATCGGAAATTTTATACATATGCTCATTTTAAAATTATTTTGCGATATTGCTCTTGAACAGAATTTTATGGTTTAAGTGCGAAGAACATGATATTTAATAAATAATGGTAACACACAAAGTGTTTAAAAAACGTCCATTTGGACGTAATTTAAAATCTGAAACCTTTCAGGTTTTTTTTTATTTTTATTTTATTTTTTCTTTGTTAATTTTCAGACCGGGCTATAGTAAAATCCGGATTCATCGAAACCGAACTATGCAGGCTTTGCTATATTTAGCTTGTTATACGACTGACTTATTCTTAGCATCCATGCATAGTTAATGAAACACGATTATAAATTTAGTGTTGATTATGTGACTTATTTACACATTAAATAATGCCATCCTACATGGTATAAGCTACAAAGAAATTTATAAACTTAAATTCTGTCTTACTATTAAATCAATAAATAATACTCGAACTGTGTTCCACAGAACTCGAAACTTAAAAAAAATTTCGAAATTTGTCACCTAAAATT
>KK120758.1:14139-38009 GCA_000611955.2 Stegodyphus mimosarum | reverse complement strand
GATTTAAAAGAGAGCAAGGGCAACGTTGTACAGAAAGAAAACATTTTTATCTCCAGCGCGTGAGAGTGTGTATAGGAAATTCTAAAGGTATACTCAATTTAAAATTAGTTTGCGATATTGTTCTTAAACTGAATTATATGGTTTAGGTGCGAAGAACATGATATTCAATAAATAAAAGTAACATACAAAATGTTTAAATAAGGCCCCTTTGGACGTAATTTAAAATCTGAAACCTTTCAGATTTTTCTTTTATTATTAGTCCAAAAAGGTTTTGTTCTTCAAGGACTATGGTTTTCATTTTGCGTGGGAAACATTAAAAGTCTGAATCACTTTTCAAACTGTTGCCACAAAATATTGCAGCGCTGTATTGTATTTAAAGAAATTAAATAATGAAGAATCTGCATAAATTTGTATATGTTTCTCCAAATGTGATAAAACAACGGTATCTAGAGGCATCCAATTTTGAGTAACGCACGTTTCCACCCGAATATGCGCATCTAGAAGCCCAAATTTGGAATTTGGAATTTGTTTTATTATCTATTTCATATTTCATAAAACTTTTCATATTTTGTAAAACGAATTTTTGATGAACAATCTCAAACGTTTAAAAGCAAGCAATGGCAACACTCTATGAGGAAAAAAAACCTTTTTATCTAAGGCGCGCCGAACGGTGTATTGGAAATTCTAAAGATATACTCATTTTAAAATTATTTTGCAGTATTGCTGTTGAACTGAATTTTAAGGTTTATGTGCGAAGAACATGATATTTAATAAACAAAGATAACACACAAAACGTTAAAAACGCCCCTTTGGACATATTTTAAAATCTGAAACCTTTCTGATTTTTTTTTCCAGTTTAGAGACACACACACGTTTCGAGAGCATTTAGACTAACGCCGCGTTGGACTAAAAATATTTAAACACAACCTACCTTTAGAATTTCCGATAGACAGTCTCGTCAGCTGGAGATAAAAAATTTTTATTCCGTATAGAGTCATCAGTGCTCGCTTTGAAATCTTTGAGTTTTTTATTCAAAAACTCATTAAGCTAATTAAAGTTTTACAAAATATGAAAAGACAATAAAACAAATTTGAATTTCTAAACTCGGCCTTCTAGGTGCCGATGTTTGGGTTTAGGACTCTGTTATTCAGAATTCGATGCTTCTAGGTACCATCGCTTTTTTCACAATGCGAGAAATATGCATGCGTTCATGCAGATTCTTCATTATTTAATTTCTTTAAATATAATGCAGGGCTCTAATATTTGGTTACAAGAATTTGGAAAGTGAAACACCGTTTTATAGTCGACAACGCAAAATGCCAAAAAAAATGCCATTTGTGTTTGCAATGTGATTGTATTTTTTACACAGTTGTGTTCCCATCACAATTGTTTGTCACACTGTTTTTTTAGCCTTTTGGTCCAAAAAAACAATTACACTACAAACAGGATTGGCGGTATTAATTATTTGCGATATTTTAATAAAAATGCACACTTTGCTGAAACATAAACACTAATATTTTCAATATTATATGAAAAAACACGAAGCTGAACTTAATACGATAATATTTGGTGGCAACAATTTGAAAAGTGATACATGGCATTTAAGTGGTTCGACGGGAAATGCCGTTTCGAGACTAATAGCCCTTCTAGGCTGACACCTTTTTGGGCTAATAATGAAGAATTCACATGTATGTACGTATGAATGTTCCCGGCGTTGTGAAAAAACGATGGAACCTAGAGCCACAGAATTTTGAAAACGCTTGGTTCTTCATATGAGCATGTGTACCTCGAAGCTCAAATCCTGAATTGTGAATTTTGTTTTTTATTTATTTTATGTTTTGTGCGAACTCACTGAAATTTTGATTACTAATTTCGGCTATTTAAAAGCAATAATTTGCCGCTATACAAATATATTTAAGTTACAAATTTAATCAAGAATCTCAGCGATTTAAAACAAATGCGCTACCATCCGAAATAAAATACTTTTATCTTCCAAAGTGTTGCCTTTCGGCAAAGTGTAAGGTATTTAATTTTTATTTCGAATTCAATCTGTCTACTATTTCTTAGTAAACTAAGCGATTTAAAAGCAATAAGCGCAGTTCAGCATCTCTTTTATTGTTAATTAATAGCTGTACCATGAAAATTAACTAGCTAGATTCATTAAATTCATTATATATGCATGTTAAATGATAAAATCTAATCACGCAAACGAACTAGAAAACAGTTAGTAATGCTTACTAACCAAAATTAGCGTTAACTGATAAAACTTCCTATAAGATCATGTACATCACTACCGGGCCATTCAAATGATATATATATATATATATTGAAACTATTTTAGGGGGCTATTCGCGCAAACGGCTATTCTTTAATGAAAACGGTGCATTTGTAGTAAAACCTCGTTTACACGAATCCCAAGGGACCGAAAAATCAAGATTTCGTGTTAAAAAAACTCATGGTAACTGGGAACTCAAATTTTATTTTTGGAATAATTTTTTCTTCATTTTAACTATTTACAGCAAATAGTTATATACGTGCTACAGTTTATTACGTGTGTCTTTATAAAATACAATATTGTATCTTGAAAAAATATACTCACAGATCTTTGGAAAGCTCTGCATATTGCACTATACATACGGGAAGCATCTAAACAATACTCTCAATTAGCCAATGAGAGTCAAAATAAGCATCACCGTTTACTCTGCCTACAATGAAGATGCCAAGTGACTGGAATTTTTTTTTTACGTTCTGGTTTTGCCTGAATTGTTCCTGAGATAGTGTTATTATAGTTCGACCGTTTCAAACGCAACCTTGGCTGGCATTCTGCCAAAACACATAGACTCGTCGAAAAGGGGCGTTATCACTTGCTAGGACGTGAAAGGTCACGTGAAAGTCTTCGCTTCTCCGGAAAGAGATATGCTGGAGGGAAAGAAAGTCTCCATCCTTCCAACCTATTTTAAGAATAATTCGGTCCGAATGGCGCATGCGTGTTTGCTCTCATGGTCGCGTATGAGGCGGTCGAATTATACCACATGAAGCGTGTATATACCGAATCTATCTAGAGTACTTTTTATTAAAGATATATTTAATTCTGAATACAAAACGAAGCTCACATAAGCCTCACTTCCATGAAACATCAGCATGGTGGGTGGGGTTACAATCTGCACTTACTTTGACTCTCATTGGCTAATTTCGAGTGACTGTTCTAACAATGTATAGTTTGCTTAAATGCAGACGGGAAACTAAAATGCTTGGTAACTTTATGACCAACTGTACTCATAGCTTCCGCAAAAGCAGCGATCAATTCGAATGCTGCAACAAAAACTTTAAAAGTGTCCAAGGCTTGTAACATTTACTAAGAATGGGTGGCCGGAATGATAGTGTCTTCCTTACTTAGTTGTGATGACATTTCTTGCAACTCAGACACAACTACCTCTACATCATACTCCACTGGACTACATTCGGCAACATTGTCATCTGCATTAACAAACTCCTCAAAACTAACACTGGGGATCGTAATGTCTTTTGTAGAATATTCGATCAACTTGGTCAATATTGTATATCCGGTAACTGATGATAATATATGGTAATATATATAGTAATCAATATGGTATGTATGGTATATATGGTCAATATGGTAATCGATCAATATGGTGACAACGATACCACGGGAGAAGTGGTATTGTTGTCACTATCTAATTAATCAATAGTATTTATTAGTGCCTTCAATACTTCAGGTTCTGCTAAAACAGCTCTGAATATGTTGTGATAATATGGATTTTTAGATTGCGAGGATAGCTTTAATTCCACTGGTGTGCAAAAATTAAGGACGAGACGGTTTTTTCAATATAACTTTGTACAAAAGCTTTCCAAATCAACACATTTAATACCGTAAGATCCCCAATACGTAAGGACATGAGTAATGTAAGCAACACTTACTTAAATCAGAGGGATAAAAAGAAGCTTTATTGAAAAAGTAGCTTGGAGCGCAATGCGACTGAAGTTCGAAACATCCCTGTGATGGGTGTCCAGCAAGAAACATCCGGTCTTTAATAGGGGATATGATCTCCCCTGACTGCTAGGCAGGTTTCACATCATTTGTGCATGCTGGATATGTGGTTGTTAATGAGCTGTTGACACACTGCTGCTCGTTCCTCTTGTAGCACCAATCGCAGTTTCGGAATCGTTACTGGCGATAAGTTACGTGCTGCCACGGGTCTCCCTAGTAAGTTCCGTACATGCTTCACGGGATTTAGATCCAGAGACCTTGCCGACCAATCCATGTGTTCATATCTTCATTCTCCAACAGCTCTTCGACAGTAACTGTGCGATGAGGTGGAGCGTTGTCGTCCATGAAGAGGAACTGAGGACCCATAGCCCTTGTGAAAAGACGCATGTAAGGAAGAAGAACCTCGTTACAATAGCAGTCCCAGGTGACGAACCTCCTTGGGAGATATGAAGGTCGGTCCGGCTACCAAGCATTATGTCTGCTCGAACGAGAACTCCGCGACCTCCAAAACAGTCCCTTTTGATGATGTTGAAGGGGTTATTGCGTGTTCCCCGCTCTGTCCAGATGTGTATGTGTCTAGAATCGCAACTCAGACTAAATCTGCTCTCATCTGTAAAGAGTACTCGTCCCCATTCATTGTCTCTCCAATTCCGGTGTTCCCGGCACCACAGAGAACGCCTTCTCCGATGGGCAGGCGTTAGAGGTACACACCGTACAGGGCGTCGTGCAAACAGACCACCACCGTGCAGTCTTCTGGCCACGGTAAAACGCGATATCGGTCGTCCAGTCGCCTGTGTCGTGAGTCTAGCGATTTCTCCCGCTGTCTGCCGCCTGTTTCTTCTGGCCTGTAAGGCAATATACCGGTCATCTGCGGGTGTGGTTCCTCGTGGACGACAACTACTAAACCCCCGGATAGCTGTTCCTGTAGTTTGAAATTGTCTCCAAAGTCGTGAAACGATGCTGTGAGCAATTCCGAACTCTGCAGCCACACTTGTCACACTGCGGCCTTCCTCCAACTTCCCAGTGATTCGACCTCGGATAAAAGCATCCAGATGTCGTCTAACAGATTGATTATTCGCCATTTCTCGCTGAGGCAGCAACGCGGTGTGATTTTAACTGCTATACGGCGTGCAATCTCTTTGCCAGAAATACTGATCTTACATGGACAACATGCTTTATACGTAACTTCTTTACTCAGACACTCCCCCATTACGTCTACCTGCATATCTGCGCATGTGCTACCGTACATTTACTTAATCTCCTGATTGGTCTTTCTGTCCGCTCTGCCTCTTCGTTCAGCTGATATGCTAATTTTTCGACTTCGTCCTTGATTTTTGCACACCAGTGTCCATCAAGCGCACTCCAAGTCGGCGTTTCTGTCTCTCTTTCAGCGGAGTGAATTGCAGCTCTCACAAATCGTTTGCGATAATACTTCTTCATAAGGGCAACGATGCTTTGACCGAAAAGCTGAAGACAACATGTTGCATTTGGGGGAGGGGGGAGAAAGTCCGTTTTTGCATTGGTAAAGTTGGAAAACTTTGGAAATTCGTGTTAAATGATGAAATCTAATCACGCAACGAACTAGAAAACAGTTAGTAATTCTTACTAACCAAAATTCGCGTTAACTGATAAAGATAAGATCATGTATATCGCTACGGGGCCATTCAAACGGGATATTGGTTAGTGATTCTGACTACCATACCGAAAAGCCCAGGTTCGAATCGCAGAGAAGGCATGGATGTTGTAAATATATACAGTGTCGCACAAAAGTGATGGGACACTTGTGCTTTACAAAAGGAAACTGTAATAAAATAAATTAAAAAAACATGTAAAAATTTTTGTGGGTGTGTTTCATACTTAAATTTAGTAACAATTATTACATAACATACATTTTCTCAAAATATTAAAATATTATTAACTTAATAAAAATACAATTGTTTAGAATGGAGCAAAAAATGGCTCACATATGTGATGGGACAATTACTTTTCCATCAAATATTTATCCAAAAATTTTAATTAAGTCGGAGAATTAAGCGAATGGTCAAAAGGGCCTCCCACGGACCTCCCGAATCCAACGATACCTTCCGCTAAGCTCTGCACCCAGCCGTTCCGAAGAAGATGAGGTTACAAACACACAAACAATCCTTTTACTTTTAAAACATGATTTAATCTTCTTGGGATGGATTCGAATTTTTTTTTTGTGATTTCTGGAGTGATTTTACCCCATTCTTCTTGAAGCACCGATTTTAATTATTGTTTTGAAGAAATGGTGTGTTTGCGAATTCTTGATTCCAATTCTTGCCAAATATTCTCTATGGGATTTAAGTCTGGAGATTGTGTTGGTGTTTTTATTATTTCAGGACAGTTATACAGCAGCCAGAGTCCAACGTTCAAAGCAGTGTGCTTGGGGTCATTGTCCTGGTAGAATTTAAAATCGTTATGAAGGTTCAATTTTCGTGCTGAAGATTTCAAATTTTGATTTAATATGCCAATATACTTGTACTGATACATTATACTGTCAATAAAAACAAGATTACCATCTCCAGCGAACGACATACACCCCCATACCCTAACTCCTCCTCCACCATGTTTTACTGTTGGCACCAAGTTGCGAAATTCTTCCCTGGGTTTTCTCCACACCAAGATTCTACGGTCAGAACCAAATATATTAAATTTACTCTCATCAGCAAATATAACTTCATTCCAGTAATCAGAATTCTTATTTATGTTTGATTTTGCGAAAGCCAGTCTGAGTTTTCTATTCTTTTCACTTACAAAGAATTTTTTCCTGGCTGCTCTACCGTGATATCCAGTAGATCGAATTACTCTTCTAATAGTCTCAGAATTCAAAATTACTCCATATAATGCTTGTAAATCAGCAGCAACTTTAGGAGCATTCATTCTTGGATTTTTTTAATATTTCGAACGATAATTCTCTTTATTCCATTGGATAGCTTTGATAGTCGGCCAGGTCTTCTTTTATCCTTTTTTTAACCATATGATTCTTTTTATATCGTTTAATGATATTGAAAACTGTTGAATGACTCAAGTTAACTGTTTCAGCATTTTCTCTAATAGATTTTCCACGTTCAATATGCAAATTAATAACTAATTTTCGAATTTCGGGCAAAGTTTCTTTTCGTTTAGTATTCATGGCTGCACAGAGCTGAAAAACACAAAACTTCCAAAACAAACTGGAGAGAAATAATGCAGACGATTTTATAAATTATTGCCAATTGCTTTTGAGTAAAAATAAAAACCTCAAAAAATATTTTTATTGCTTACATCAGATGAATTTTTTTGCATAGTCTAATGGTGTCCCATCACTTATCTGAGCCCTTTTTTGCTCCGTTCTAAACAATTGTAGTTTTATTAAATTAATATTTTAATATTTTGAGAAAATGTATGTTATGTAATAATTGTTACTAAATATAAGTATGAAACACACCCACAAAAAATTTTTACGTGTTTTTTTAATTTATTTTATTACAGTTTCCTTTTGTAAAGCACAAGTGTCCCATCACTTTTATGAGACACTGTAGTGTCTTTGCAATATTGGGGCATACTAAATATATGGCGAGCCGAAAATCCTCTCATGTGGATTGGAGATAGGGGAAGAGGGTTAAGAGACCACCGGACCCCCACCCCCCGGGTGCACTTCCTCAAAATTGGGGTTGAGCTGGATTAATTCGCTTTGTCACCTATATGGTGTCCAAGGTTCTTGACAACGACAGGCGTAATCTTGTACTCCGTGCCGCAATGAATTCGTGGGATTATGGACCTTATAAGGTCTTATAAGTTATTTCGTTCTTATAAGGTCCATGGTGGGATTGTTCTGACGTCAGCCAAGCAAGATTACAGTAACATATTGTTGGTTGCGTACGGGTTCGTTATGGATTGAATGCACAAGTCGTTGAAAAGTTAACAAAGTTTATTCTTTCCACAAGAAATAAATCAAAATGCTGAAATATTTCTTCAGAGATATTCGCACAGTATCACAATATCTCAAACGTTTAGCAAAACTCAATTCAAAACAGATACACTAATTCTATCTCACAGCGAAGTCGGTACAGCATTAAGTAAACAAACAGCAGTTCGCTTTAAACAGGTACAACTACAACAACAACTGAGATTAGGTGTTTCAATTCGGCTTTTATAAGCTTTTTAATTATCACTAGAAGAATCTTGATTTTTCTAGATTTTTCTGGGTGGCAACAGTAATTATGAGATATTTATTTATTAAATATTAAATGCACGCGCGCTTTTATTTTTATTTTTTCGACGTAGCTTTCTCTTCAAAAATCGTCTGCGTTGCACTAGAAAATAAAGCAATTTTGATTCCAATACTAAATAAATAGCCAAATAAATATGAAATCCGTAACAATTCTAAAGCACATAATAGTTACTGTGTGGCAGAGGTTTTCAGATTGCGTTCAATAAAGCTTTGGAACTCTGAGCAGTCCTCTAAGGGTTCAACAAGTGGGGAAAAAAAATTTTTTTTGAATAACTTGTAGATCGCGAAACTAACCACCTATTATATTTATATAAATAATATTTTTTATTTTACTGCTTGCTTAAAATAATATGAAGTATATCTGTTATTGTGAGTAAAACTGAAATGGAAAATTGATTTTCTTCTCATTTCCCACATAAATTTCAAGAAGTACTTATATACTTTCGATGTTCTTAAAATTTTTATTACGGTTTTAGAGAGTCTTCCCTTCCCCCCCCCCAAATACACTGCTGTATGGGATATGCGCGGTTTTTCTAAAACAGTTACAATCTTATTAGCAAGAATGGTTCAGTCTCTTTGGTTTGGTTGTTTGGTCTCAGTTCAAAGTATCTGGATATTACATTTCTTTAATCAATAGCGTAACGAGAGGAGTAGACTTGGAATCTATAGTTCTTCGTATGCTACAGGTTTTAAATACACGGGCTATAAAACCTTTAAATTTATACACTGTACACTACACTACTATCAATCTTTTAATAAGATCAATTTTTTGAATTGTGATCACTTTATTAACAAGAATAATAAGTAAGAATAGAAATCCCCCCTCAAGAGCCGGATAATTTGCTCTTTAAGTAATCATCGGGAATGGCCGAACTCATCGATCAATTAGCTGTCTCATCACGGAGAACAATACCCTGGGTGCACAACAAGAGACAAAGAATTATGCCCGAAAGAAAGGAGAAGTCGTAGGAGAAAACATAAGTAATAAATGAATTATTAGATTTTCCTTTAACGCGTAGTTATCGGCTCCTTTATTTGTAGAGTTGAACCAAAGTGATAATTTTAGTCCGAAAAAACAGCTTTTTGTAATATTTTAAATTCTTTCTTGTCAGATAAACTTACATATTATAATAATGGTAAATATAGTGGAAACCGTTACCTTGTCAGAAATAAGCGTTCAAGTTAATAAACAATATTCTACGTTAAAGTAGTTTGTTTGTAATAGAATTAGGGCAATTGCTTAGAATTCAAAATATTTTTACCGATCTGATGCCAGTACTCTTCTGATACTGATGTCGGTATCTTCTTATTAACCACAAAAACTTATCGCGCTGTTGGTACAGCGGTAGAGCCGGATACTACAGCTTTAAATCCGGTTTAGAATTCCATGGTGGCGTGGTTGTTGGTAAATGTATAGTGTCTTTGTGGCATGAGGGCACTTAAAATACTGTCGAGTGAAAAGACCTCACGAGAAGTTGATGGTAGAGGAGTAGGAGGAGCAGCAGATATTCAGATCCCTCCCCAGGGAGTTCTTCATCGAAACTGTAAAGAAGTTGAAGGAATTCGGACTCTCACCGATAATGTGCTTATAGCTATGCCAAAGGCATGCACAATCACTTGTATCCTGGCCATTCATAGACCTGATGGTTGAAGTTCAAATCGGGAAGATTAATAACAAAAATTTAAAACTTAACCCTTTTTATTTTAATTTCATACAGAAATGTAACATTGCTTGGCATGCTTGTTTTCTTGCCGTATTTTTATGCTGATTGTACGAAATAGTTATATGTACGCTTCTCTATGGTTTTTTGATTTTTTCCCCCTTGATTATACACAATGATGGATTGAACCAACATTTCAAAAGCATCTCAAAAGAAGCCGTTTGCAGGAACTGTTCTTGAAATAATTACGTATACGTATTAAATTCTTATTTTACTCATTATTGAGCATAAGTATACTGGACGTTTAAAGAACTTTGCACGACTAGATAACTCTTGAATTATTGGCCGACATCCATGGATTTAGTTCAAGAAATGAATGGAATGGCTTTAAGTTAAGATTGTTTGACCACGTGACGTCTTTTTCTCAAGTTTTACACGGTACATAAAAGATTTACATTGACCATGTAGGGGGAAAAAATATCAATGAAAAAATTTATTTCCGTAGCCAAATTAGTCTAAAAAATATCTTCATTATGCTATCAAAATTACCTGTGACATCATTAATAAAAATTTGGGATCACAGTATATTAAGTTGTTTTCTCTAATTAGAGTCGACAAATTTCTGAAAACAGCTACTCAAATATGTTTTCCAGTGCAGTTATAAAGAGACGCATGTTATGTTAAAAAAATAGATTTACAAGCATTGATTTCAGTTTACCTTTTGCAGAAATTATAATATTCGAAATTTTATATTTAAAGAAATTCATTCTTATACGGTCCATAAAAATGGCAATTTTTTAACAGCATTATAGCCGGCAGTGACTCTTTTCTAAATGATTTTTGATGAAATGAGGAACGGTTTATCTACCAAAATTTACTTCAGACCGAGCGCGTATAAAATTTTAATTTAATGTGCATTTAGTGAAAGACGTTAGTGTTTGGAACATTTAAGCAGTTTAAAAGGTTACATTTGATCTGGTAAAGCTGTTTAGACTAGTCTCAACAGACATGAAGCGAGTTGTCGCTATGTAAGAGAACAGTGAAACAGTCCTGAGAAAGTTAAAAATAACCTTTTCATTTAAATAAAGTTTTGAACATAAGCGAACAAAACTACGATTTCCACAACTCGTGGTGATTCAAAATAAAGCAGAACAGTCGAATTAAACAAAGGTTGCACAGTAGTCAAGGACTACAGAATTAAATATTACTAGAAGGTGGCTCACTAACTCCACCGGAGCTTCAGAATTAAAGCATCGGCAGCGATAGAACGCAAAACCGAATAATTATAACTGTCAGAGCTGGTAGGAAACTGACATCGTGGCAGCCTCCTTGTCACCAAGAAAATTGCCTAGGGTGCACCACAGCGGACGGCCAATTTTACACACACAAGAAGATGTAGACATTTACGTACATCCATGCCTTCTCTGGGATTAAGCTTGGGTTCCAGCATTATGAAAAAACAGCATCTCTGCGAGCACACAAAATGGGGCAACGGCTATAAAGTCGTTGAGAAAAGCCTTATTCACCCCCCCCCCCACAGTCTGATGAAGCAATATAAAACAGAGTCTTGCAAACTCAACCTAATGTGAACTTAGAACGTGATGAGTTACCGAAAATGTCGAGTTTTTCGGAAGAAGGGTTGAGTTATTCACGACTCATAATATTTCCTTCAACACCTAAATCCATTGCAATTTAATTAACACTTTCCTTTCTCCCAGCCTAAGGCATCAAATTTCATTTCCATTCTCATGCTTATTTATGTATGGTATGAACTAAGAAGCTTTGCTTGAAATAAGCTGATAGTTAAGCTTATAGTCTACTAACGGCTTGCAACAGAAAGGAAAGCGAGTGGTAATCGACGACGGCCACATGACTTTTATCAGTCACTTTGTTACTGACGCTAAAAATGGGGTAAACTGGAACTTCCGCAAAAATAATGAAACTTGTTACGAAGTTCATTATATAAGTCCCAAGAAACAGTATCACAAAAGGAAAGATATAGAAATTGCAAAGTTAGAAACAAAACAGAAAATCATGCGGTCATTCATACGCATAAATATATACTGTAATTACAATAATACAGTTATTCAATTGTACACCGCGAAAAAAAGAAATGGAACAGTTGTATATCTCCTGTTCTTCTGGGCCGATTGGCGAAATTCAACTTGGGTTTTTCATGTTTTGAAAGTGCGACTTAGGCTTTCGAAACATTTCATTTATTAGATTTATATATAGCATTGTTCTAATGTAGGTATTGTAACACAAAATCGGACTTTTTGTGAAATGACATGCCGATGTTTTTCCATATTCTGATTCTATGATTCAAATTATGCCAAACTGCCAAATTTTGTAAAAATCGCAAGAGTAGTTTTTAAGAAAATAGCTCTTAAAATTTTAGCTCCTCCATGTTAAAGGAATTTCGTATATATTTATTAATATCTCTTTTTTTTATTAAACTTATATGATGCTTCCTTTCATATTTCGAAATTTAGGTTCATTCTAAATAAAATTCGCCAATGTTTTTTTCTGATTAATTTTTTAAATTTGTATTTTTAAATAATTTTTATAAATTAAAAAAAAATTTGAATTATAACCTATAAGATTTTTGCCATCATCTTAAAGTAGATGTATTTCTAAGCATACTTGCAAAAAATTAGAGTTTTTTACTCACAGTTTTCTAAGATATACGTGAATTTACATTTTGGCGTGTTTGAAAATTTGACGCATTTATTGTAAGCCATAATAACGAAAATGTGGTTTACACGCTCTGTTAAAATGATTTGAAAGTATGAACCTAGACTTTTTCCCGCTCTTGGACAATGAAAAAAAGCACAAACTGAAGAAAATCCGTCAAGATAAATATTTAAATTTCTCCATAAATTTCTCACCAAAAATTGCAAAATTTAATATCTAATATCAAAATAATTAATTTAATGTCAAAATACTTTATATAAATCTTATATAAAGTATTTTGACATTAAATGCTTTATACAATGCTTTATATAAATCTGATATATATCAAAAGTCGCGCTTTCGAGACATGAAAAACGTAGTTTGAATTTCGTCCATCGGCCCAGTAGAACGGGAGATATAGAACTGTCCATTCCTTTTTTTTCGCAGTGTACTTGTATCGTTTACACCGGGTAGGCGATACTACAGATTATTACAATCTAGTTATTACTAAACAGCTACATTATTTTTATGGCTGGAATATAAAGTGGCCTCACGCATAAGGCGAACTTTTATTTGAATTCTTGAAGATCTTTTCAAAAGAAAGAACAACTTTCATGTGAATATCCTCACATACACGTTTGATACGTTGAAGTTATTTTAAAAAAGAGACAAATGAATGGTCTAAACAGAATACCTTGAGGTTATTAAGACCTTAGAGATGAATTGTCTGAATATATTTAAACTATGTACATAAGAAGAGTTATGGCTTTCAAAAGATCTTTTTAAAGGGAAAAATTATCGGACCATATGGTATGCCTGTTCGTATTTGATGTTAGAAAATATTCCATTAATTAGAAAGGACAGCGTCGCATGTCACTTTGCAATGAATGCCAGTGCCTATATTAACTTGTGCAATACGAGCTATCTAATGATGTGTTTGCGTAACAACTATTTAATTTACAATATTTTTCCTTGAGTATAAGTTGGTAACTGTAGAGGTTCGAGCGATGCTCCAAAAGAGGGTATATCTAGAAAAATGATATTTCATACTTAAGTTTTTCTAAATTTTAGCTTGTTACCAGATATTTACACAAATGTTTTAAGCAAGATTTATATTATTTTAATATTTTTCTATATGTAAGCATTTTGGGGAATTAATCATTCTTAATATAGAAAAGTACTACTGAAAGCAACCTTTGAAGTATTGATGGTTTAAAACGCTTGTCGCTGAGTTCACTGACGGTTGCCAAAAAGACAAAACATTGCTAGTTTATGTTCTGAGTTTCGTATTTGTTGCTAGCAAAAATTAAACGTTGCACGTTAGTATAGTGAACAGATGTTTTTGTCAACATCTATTGTCTAAAATAAGATGTTGCTTTTAATCATTTTAATGAAAATTGAGTAACTAATAATAAATATTTTTTATGCACTTTCGTAATTTAACTTCAAAGAAAACGCGTTGCGTCTCTCTCCATTGTTTTTCCTGTTGAATTATGAAGCAAAAATGCAATTTATATCAAAATACTGCTTTGCGTAAAATAATTTGGGTGAATGATAAGAAAAAAAAAAGGAAAAACTCGTTCTTACTTCACATGCAAACTAGAGAAAAGAATACAAATGAGAATTATTTTATGATCGAAGAAAGCAAGTCGGAGGCTAGTCATCGTTTTCAGTAAATTTTTCGTGTTATTACTCCCACAGTCTGACATAACAAAAGAAAAATCACGTAACTAGAATTTCAAACGATTGCTTCAAGCAGGAAATATGCGTTTCGAGTTGCGAAAAATTAATCATGCTTATGTGATTTCAGGAATGAAGTTCATGTCATTTAACACACACAGTACGTAAACTTTCACTGTTTGTGGAAAGATAAATAGGAGCAGCTGGGGTAACATTTACCAAGACTTTCATAGCTCTGATTTCCGAATCAATCACTGCAATGTCAGAATCTGTAAAATCCTTTCCACTCTATGTGGTTGTAAAACGTCGTCCGCTTTGCCTGGGCGTAAAACGTTGAATATTTTAAGTATCTTATCGCGAATTGATGACCAATAGTAAACTATCCATTCAGGATGTACTAAGAACATAAAATGTAATGTAAAATATTTCAGCATTAAAATTTTTGATTTAAATAACTTGTAATCTAAAATTTAAAATGAATTCTAAGAAATGAACTGTGAACTTTTAAATTAGAATTTATTGTGAAGAAAGAATTACCTGAAATTTGGGGATGATATTTTTTTATTAACATCAATTAGTTCAGTACAGTGTAGTACAATAAAACAATAATTATTTTGTAGAGACATTAGGTTATTTCGGAGCACGAGACATGAAAAATGAGCAACGTCTTCGCCGGGAATCGAACCACAGACCTCTCGGTTACGCGTTGAGCATGCAGACCACTACACCACGAAAGCATACGAAGAAAGCGGGAGAAATACCTTATAATTTTACTGGAGCTTGTTGAAAGAATGTAATAAGCAGCGATGAAAAACGTGTTACTTTCTCTATGCAATTTCTGGTTGGTGTTATTCTTAAGCAATCGTTCTGTATGGTCTTTATAATATTTTTACTTTACGTCTTTATAATACGGGAACTTTTCTGATTTCATAGACTTTTCCGCGCCTTTGTGACATTAATCTTTACCTTTATTTGTATAAATTAGGGTTTTGCCATCTCGGTAATTCGTAAAATGAAGAACTAATTTTGTTTTTAATAAGCTGTAAAGTTTATTTATGTTAATTAACCAGTTATTTTATGTCTCGAATCTGTACTGTCACTTCTCTACGTTTTCCTGTCAGGATGCAAATTAGCTAGCGCGTGTTTAAGTGAGGGTTTAAGATTGTTTAGACAGAGCGTGTTCTGTCTACTGAAGGCCAAGTTACTAGTTGTTATTCTAAGATAAGAGTTCCTGTCTACGGCGTTACTTTAGTCTTGCTGATAGTGTTGTCACGACGGTGTAGGCTTAAGAGCCAACTTCCACGTTTAAATATCTCTAAATGCTCAAATTTACTTTTAATTTAAAATTCTACTTTTAAGTTCAAGCCGTAAATACTGGTTGATCTGTAAGCACCAGGTATAACTTCAGTTCAACTTAGTTTCAAATATATAGGTCTTTTATACTCTTCTTAAGTTCTGTTCCATCTTAGAAATAGCAATAAGTCGCTTATACGTCTGTGGGAAGTTTTTCCATAAGTTACATTTAATTACAGTCACCTGTCTACAAAATGATGTGAATTCGATGAAATTGGGGCATCTTAACCTAGCTCATATCAAAATTTAGATCTTGTAGGGATTAGACATTCTCTTTCAGAGCATGACAAGTGAAAAATGTGCAGTGTCTTGGCCGAGATTCGAACTCTGAACTTTCCGACTGCTAGCCGGATGTGCTTCCAATTATACCACGAAGTCGGGAGGTAAAGAGGGAGAAAATACTTTACATTCTTCGTCACTTAAAGGCAACTGGGGAGCAGGGGATCCAGTTTTCAGATCTTGGTGGTGACGAATCATTATCCACCACATTTTAATTCGATCGCTACTTTACTACTAGAGGCTTTAAATTTTTTCCTAAATATATATGAGTTTGGGAACATGAAGCATTGTGAAGAATCAGCATTGCCTTCTCCGGGATACGAATTCCGGACCTCCCGATTATTAACTGGACGTGCTTCCAATTACACTACAAAGGTACGCGATACCTTACATTCTGAAAAAAGTATTCTGAAGAAAGTACCTTACATTCTGAAAAAAGTATTCTGAAGAAAGTACCTTACATTCTGAAAAAAGTATTCTGAAGAAAGTACGTTACATTCTGAAAAAAGTATTCTGAAGAAAGTACCTTACATTCTGAAGTTATAATTTTTGATTCTTTAATCAAGATGGATGCTATGAATTTGTTTTCCAGCTTGGCTCTTCTGGCCTTCTGACCCTCCAGATTTGCGAAGAAGGAGCGGAATTAAGAATGAAAGTATTAAGCCTAATATTTCTGATTTGTGCAAGCTGTATTATTCGTGTAAATAGAGTATACACATTCATGTGTTTTAAAATCATTTATCTTTGTAGTAATTTTTTTTACTACAAAGATATTATTTATTATTTTGATGATTATTTTATTATTGATTTTGAAGAAATGCAGAAGCCTCGTTACAATGGTAATCTTTGAAATCATCATAATAATAATCCAATTTATCGGAAACATAGTAATCCGATATACAGCAAGTCCATTATTTGATGACGGAACACTTTCTATCAATACGCATAATTTGCCAACATCGTTACCATAGACAGCGAATTTAAATTAGTTTGGCTCACAGTTATTCAGAATTACAAATTAAGCGTAATAATTACGAATTTTCCTTTATTTCACATTTTTCGCATCGTGTAGTCATACTTTGCATTTCATTAGCTAATTTGTTACTTTTCAAAGCCAAAATTTAACTACAGATAAAAGCGAAAATTTGATGTAGCTAATATGATAGCCAGTAGTAAGGTACCCAACGCATTTTGCGAAGAAATTTAAGAACATTCAGTAAATTAGAGTCTGAATAAATATATACAGATATATTATTATTAACCCCCAATTAAGTATCAAGAATTATGAAGATAAATTTTTATCGTATTTAAATAAGTGTAAATCATCATAGAATCAGATTATGATGAAATTTATGATATTTTGAACCCAACAGTTTGTTAGAAATTCCCAGCTATTTAGTAACAGAATTATTCTCGCCTTTGCACTCCCCATGCCTTGTTTAGTAAAAGTTTTTCACGTATTTCTCATTATCCGAAAAAATTCGATTTGAATTCTTTGACAATTAGCACATTTCATGCTGCAAGGTTATAAATATAATAATAATAATTGAGTTTTTTAACGTTTTGTAGATTACCTTTATTGATAAAATATCATGCTCTTCGCACCTAAACCATAAAATTCAGTTCAAGAGCAATATCGCAAAATAATTTTAAATTGAGCTTATCATTAGAATTTCCGATACACATTCTAACGCGTTGGAGATAAAAATGTTTTTTCTGTACAACGTTGCCATTGCTCGCTTTGAAATCCTTGAGTTTGTTAATAAAAATTCGTTAAATATAAAATCAATAATAAAACAAATTCCAAATTTCAGATTTAGGCTTCCAGATGCCCATATTCGCAACAGAATTACGTCATTCAAAATTCGATGGCTCTAGGTACGGTAGTTTTATCACAGTGGGAGAAACATGCATACATTTATGCACATTCTTCATTATTTAATTTTTTTAAATATAATACAGGGCTATAATATTTGGTGGCAACAGCTTGAAAAGTGAATCGATATTTAACGTTTCCGACGCAAAATGCCGAAATAAAAACAATAGTCCTTCAGGGACTAAATTGAGATTTGAGGAATTAGATTTCAAATATTTATTAATGCTTATTTTTAAATGCACTTTTGTTAAGCAAAAATAACTGTAAGTAGCGGTTTCCGCCTTTGGGAATGATAATCTCTTAAACCGGATGTAAATAAAATCTTCAGGTAGTAATCAAAATACCGATTCGAGTTTTGCGGGAAGCACGAGCAAGCGGCAATCTCTTATCTAACTTTGTGAGATAAATTTTGTCGTTCCATAACTTTTCTTTTTCGCAATTATATGCTAAGTACTCAGATTACGTTTCATCTTGTAACATATAAGGGTTTAAAAATCTACAATACTGGCTAATATTCCCTATCAGTTTTAGTTCGCCCTTTCCTTTCGTAGTTAGGAAGTAATTGCGGAATATCTGTTCTAGAAAAATTGGAAATCATTTCTTCCTCCTTTTCGTGGTATGCTTGCTGTCATTCTAACCAGAGAAAAAAAAATCTGAATCCAGCTGACTTTCTTCCTGTGTTATGTTTTTTTAGCTATGATGTAATGCTTTTTCAATTGTTTGCCGATTTGCTTCAACGGTCTTCCTCAGTATCTGCTATTATGTTCATACTCCTACTATTTTCCTAGAATGCGCAGGTGTGTATAACGTTAACCATTTACCTCTTGTAACGTCTTCCCTCCGCGAAATGCTTATTTTTAATTCCCTAACACCAGATTGATGCAAAAAATTCAAAGCTACTGAAGTTTAAATTTTTTCAAGGATGAACTTATTCATCCACTCAATTAAAGGTCATATGATCTACTTAGATGATTGCGCGTCATTCAAGCGCATGGAAAAACAAAGAAAGTTATGTAAGGAATATTTAGGTGAAGAAAGTTTTCTCCTTTTCATGAAGCAGAACGTTCCTATAAATACTTTCGTAAGCCAAAATGGATCTATTACCAAGAAGCACTTACTGTTAATTCATGGCAACATTTTTTCCATTCTTTTCTGTGCTCTCAGGTCCAAAATACAGTAATTGATTAAAGCCTACCAAATGGCATATAAAAACCTAAAATAATATTAACAAATAGCAAAAGCAGAAATTTTATAATAAATGCATAGCTTGCAGGAAGTAGAAACTGCAGCTTCATTTCTCAGAATGCATATGATAGCCAGCACACGTAAAAGACTCAAAAGAGGTTTATGCAAAAGAAGATGCAAAAGGAAGTTAGAATGATATTTAGATTATCTAATTAACATGTCTTCGTTTGAATCCTTGAGCTCACATTGTTCCCCTTAACTGCTAGAAACAGTGTTTTATCCATAGATAACAAGTTACTCATTTATAAATCCTCTGCGTCCACTACTCTGTTATGCATGTCCTGTATGGACTTATTCAAATAGAAATTGTAGAAAGCGGCTTCAAACTGCCCAAAATTGTATCCTTAGGCAGATTACCAATTCGCAGTGGTACATTAGTAATCAAAGGATTTATGAAGAATTAACTAAGAACAGTTTACTAAGAACCTACTATTATAAAATTGCAAAAAAATTTCACGAAGAACAAAAAACAATTGATAATCCTGCTATTAAAATTGCCACATATAACCCTAATGATTTGAATAATATTAAAAGGCCACTAGATGCAAGCCCCCTGCAGTAATCTGTTCTAGTTAATGTATATAACTGTGTGTTATTCTTATAATAATTCTTATGATGCATCGTGTATTTTACATATCTAACTCATAATAACTTCAATTTCTGCGTATAAATGTTCTGTACTGCTGTTTGTTTCTCTTTGCTTTGCTTAACTACTAACGGATTCGAGGTACCGTTACATTCACACTTTCTAATTTAAATTGCTACTAATTTGCTCATTATATGCTACCAACTCATTAATTACAGGTCATATCATTAGCTCGACATCCTTTAAATGACGAATTATGATTGCATGTCATTCAAGCGCGTCAAAAAAGGAAGAAAGTTACGTAAGGAATATTTAGATGAAGAAAGTTTTCTCCTTTTCTTGAAGCAGAACGTTATAAATACTTTTGTAAGCCAAAATGGATCTATTACCAAGAAACGCTTACTGTAGATTCATGGCAACATTTTTCCGTTCTTTTCTGTGTTTCTAAGGTACAAAATACAGTAATTGATTAAATCCTACCATTACCTTAGATCCTGATTACATGATTAACTTTGGCTTATTAATCAACCTAAATTAATTAAAATTAAATTAAAAATAATGATAATAATAATCCTCTTTTGAATTAAGCACGTTAATATCCGCTTATAAGGTTACTCCGAGGCAATATATTCGCAATTTTACAATATGTTCCACGTGGGATAGAGCTTTTAGCCCAGATACCCGGATGCTTAGACACCGTTCCACTAGGAGAACACATTGGTTACTAACAACTATAATTTCCATATCTTTCTTGACTTCGAAAATTGAGTTTTATATTTGCTATGATTAATCTGAAAGATTTAAATTACGTATATATTTGACTGCAGCTTTCGATCATACAGTGAAGACATTTTTATATCATGCAGTTATTTTTAGGCCTTCGAAAGGTCTTCTAAAAACTCAGGTGAATATATAAGTACAGTAGAAGTCCGATAATCCGGCACGTTCGGGACCGGCTCGGTGCCGGACTACCGAAAATTCCGGTCTATCGAGCGGTAATTATAAGAACAATTAGGTTAATAATTAAACTAAAAATACAGTATGCAAATACATACAACAAAGTTTATTTTACATTTCATATAATGTATGTACACGTACTGTAAAACATATTTCACTTAGATTTAAAAAAGTCACGAATGTCTTTTTGTTTTCTTGACTTTTGGCGTTTAGTATAAAATTTATTTCTAATGATATGGAAATCAATAATTTCTGAAGCACTGTAGCTAGTACTAGCCTCAGCAAAAGAGATAAACTTATTTAGTGATTCTGCAGCTTCTGCCCAGCTGATTTTTTCCTTTTCTTCCGTTTCGGCATCTGAGTCATTTTCTTCAAGATTTTGAGTAGGCTGAGGGTTTACTACAATGTTGATAATGTCCTCATCGGTTAGTTCTTGTTCAACAGGCTCATTCTCGTCGATTAAAAGCCACTCCTCTACCTCATCTTCAGGCAGGTTTTTCAAGGGATTGTCAGTACTTCTAACGACATCCAAAACTTTGGTCAGAGCGTCTTGATGGTTTTCTTCCTCATCAGTCTGTAGAGTTAGGTCAGATGCAGGGTTTGCAGCTGGCCAAAGTTTTCTCCAGCATTTTTGGAGTGTTGTATTTTTTACCTGGTTCCAAGACTGTGCAATAGCATAGACGGCATCTTTTACTGTAAACTTTTTTTGAAAATCAGTCACGTCACAGTCGGCATTTAACAGGCCTTGAATAAAAGACCTTCTATAAAAGCATTTAAAATTTTGAATAACCCCTTGGTCCATGGGTTGAATCAAAGATGTTACGTTAGGTGGGAGCAGAGTAGCAACAATATTTCCAGAAACTAACTCATCTACTGGCGGATGGGCTTTGCAATTGTCCAAAAGAAGGATGGCTTTAGTATCTTCTGGTAGACCAAGGCTTTTGAATGATTCCTTGACCTCAGGCACAAAGTGGTGAAAAAACCAGTCTTTAAAGAGGGCGGCAGTTATCCACGCATTTGATTGAGCATCGTATTGGACAGGCAAGTGTGTAACATTCTTAAAAGCCCTGGGTTTTGCAGATTTACCTATCACAAAAGGGGTCACTCGGTGGTTTCCAGACGCATTAGCACATAGCAAAACGGTTAATCTGTCTTTGTTTTTTTTAAAACCCTTGGCTGCTTTTTCTCCTCCCCCAGCTAGTGTAGATGTTGGTAAACATCGCCACAATAGCCCTGTTTCATCAGCATTGTAAATCTGTTCAGGTGTTAAATCATTATCAGCCACGATTTTCTCAAACTCGTCTTTGTATTTTTCTGCAGAGTTTTGGTTTGCTGAAAGGGTTTCTCCAGTTACATCAAGTCTTCGAATTCCATGCCGAAACTTAAAGTTTCTGAGCCAACCATCAGAATAATTACATTCACTTTCAGCAACTCCTAAATCTTGGCCGAATTTCTTTGCCTTTTCAACAATCATTGGCCCTGTTACCGGCTTTCCTTCAGAACGTACTGCACTAAACCATTTGAACAATACACTATCTAGCTGTTCCAGTTTTGGTTTTTTTAATGTTTTTCTAGAAGCCAATTTTTCAGTTGTTACCGATTGAGAAGCAAACTTCATTAGTTCATCTTTTTGTTTTTTAATGTCATAAATAGTTGATGAGCCAATATTAAACTCATTCATTAAAACATTTCTATTCTCGCCTTTTTCTAGCCGTTTGATGATTTCTAGTTTCTGATTGAGAGTCAGTGTTACGTGTTTTCGTTTCTCTCCTTTTGAACTCGAAGGCTTAGGTTTTGAAAACATGGTCACTGTACAGTTAGAACGAAAATCACTTTTTTTATAAACAGTTTCAAAAGTTACGTTTACTGCGATGTGAAAGGACACAAAACAACAACGCACAAAAAAATGGCGAAGACGCTTCGTGATTGATTAACGGAGCTGCACTGCACCTGAATTTGTTGTGACAGCTGAGACTAGCCGGCCGCTAATTGTTTCCGAACAATACCGAGCGCTTCCGGATGATCTCGAACTACCCCGAAAACTTCCGAATAGCTCTCGAGCGGTTTTATTTGCTTTAAAGACACACTTTTGGAGAAAACCAAAATTTTTACAATTTTCCGGAGCAATGCCGGACTATCGGGCATTCCGGACTGTTGGATGCCGGACTAATGGACTTCTACTGTACTTCCAAAATTACTGCTTTCCAGTTAGTACCCCTAAATCTTTCGCATCGAGAGAGGACCAAATCTGTTTTCCTCAAACATCGAAAACTCCCGTGTTTACGAATTTCTTTTGGAATGGTTTTCCTTCCCCTATGACAAGTAGAATGCAACAGCGGTGACAATAACCTACTTAAGTAATACGACAACTTCTTTCTTGGACGCTTGGACGTATGCAGTTTCTCCTTGGGACAGGACTGAAACTTCGCTCATCAACAGCTAAACATTGACAGTAAACAAAGGAAAAAGAAAGTGAATTAAAATAACAGAACTACTTTTAGACGCTTCAAAAGCATGATTGGCATGTCATTTAAGAACTCCCGAAAGATATGAGCAATGCACTAGCTGATGGGAGAAAGCACGAGGTTAGAAAATGATTCAGATTCGGACTTCAGATTGGGTTCGGGCGACCTGCGGATGTCTGAATGGTCGGGCGTTTTGAGCGACTTCGATGAAAATAGCCTATTTTTTACCTTTTCTGAAATGCATCTTGGATTTCTTTTCGTTAGCAATAAAAGACCTTAGTAAAATCGAATAAAACGTAATGTCACAAAGATGTAGCGATTTGTTTCGCATTCTTCTTTGCTGTATTTAAAAACTACTCATAACTCAAACACTAATTACAAAAGAAAACATCTGCTTTTCTATATACTTTCTATCGAAAATGCCGCTTATCTTGTCTTTCGAGTTACAAAATTTTCTTTAAGTAAGCAGGCATTTGAAAAAAGAACAAAAATGGGTAACTATTGGAAAGAAAAGTCATTTCACATGCTCGTGCACCTGAAACTTTATAATTAGTCAATCAGTTAATTTCTAAGGAAATATTTTAACTCTAAAGCCTATTTATGTAAGAAATTTTAATTTTAAAATCCGTCTCTACTGTCAAATTAATTGCAAAGTTTATATATGTTAATTTAAATATACACTGCTGGCCAATGTAAATGCAACACCCTGAAGGAAGCATGCAAATAACATGAAATTTACAATATGCATTAGCGGATGTGAGATATGCAAATGATTAGTATTTCAGCGCACACGCGCCGATGGCGCCACTTCAAAGTGCTATTTAAGGTTTGGAGTTTTCGACGATTTCAAGT
>KK120758.1:0-14108 GCA_000611955.2 Stegodyphus mimosarum | reverse complement strand
AAAAAAAAAAAAAAAACGTTCGTCAAAGGAAGGATAGTGGCCTACCGAGAGTGTGGATTATCTTTCAGGGAAATCGGTAGTCGTGTTGGACGAAACCAAACAACTGTAATGCGGATATGTCTCCGTTGGATACAGGAGGGTACGACGCATCGATGTGTTCGACCGCATCCACCTCAGTGCACCACTTCACATGATGATAGGAACATTGTGCGCATGGCAGTTAAGGATCGCTCAGTCACATCATGAGCCATAGCACAGCACATTCAGCCGATAACGCATTATCCTGTATTTGCGCGTACCATTCGACGCCGTTTACAGCAGAGTGGTCTGTTCGCAAGATGTCCATTGCTTCAACTACCCTTGACGCAGAATTACAGACGTCTCCGCCGCCAATGGTGCGATGAAAGAAGGATGTGGACGGTAGAATGGAAGGAAATTGTCTTTACTGACGAGTCACGCTTCTGTCTGCAACACCACGATGGTCGGATTCGAGTCTAGAGACACCGTGGAGAGAGGATGCTGAACACCTGCGTTATGCACCGCCACACTGGTCCTGCACCGGGTATTATGGTGTGGGGCGGTATTGGATATCACTCTCGCACTCCTCTAGTACGCGTTGCTGGTATTTTAAACAGTCAGCGCTACATCTCCGAAGTGTTGGAGCCAGTTGTCCTTCCTTACCCTCAGGGCTTGCCCACAGCCATATTTCAACACGCTAATGCGCGACCCCACGTGGCACGCATTGTCCAAGGGTTTCTCGTCAATCGCCAGATTGAATTGCTTCCCTGGCTAGCTCGCTCTTCGGATCTTTCGCCGATAGAAAACATGTGGTCCATGGTTGCTGAACGATTGACCCAGATTACATCCCAAGCTGTCCCACCAGATCAACTCTGGCAACGTGTGGAAGCTGCTTGGTCTGCTGTACCCCAACCAAAGTCTCTTTGAATCAACGCCGAGGCGTGTGGCAGCGGTGTTCTCCAACAATGGCGGCTACTCTGGCTACTGATTCTAGATGGAACCACACTTCACAGAAGTCTATAAATTTGATACTTGGTCAACATGTTATCTACTAAATAAGTTTTGTTGTGATATCTCTTGTCTTTCTTGGTGTTGCAATTTGGGTGGCCAGCAGTGTATAATAGAAATATTGCATGTAAAAAAATACATAATTGATACTTTGAGTGATTAATTTCAAAAGTAATAAACGAAGAGTTTTGATATCATAATTAAAAAAAATATGTGTGATACGGACACGGAAATTTGGTTACTTGTAGATAATGCTAAGTTTATTTTATGTTTACGTTTTAATTTTCAGAATGTCTTGGGAACACATGTAATTTATTAAAAATAAAAAAAAAAGATTTGTTAATTGTATTTGAAAGAAAAAAATGTATCTTTCCACTCCCAGCTTGAATATATGTGTGGCACGTTCTGTTATGCTTTTGCCCCACCAAAGGCCGAGCAGTTAAGTCTGCTGAATACTGGAAGTCATTTCGGTTTCGACCCTAAGCAAAGGCTTGGTTGCATGTTTGATTTTCATAGTTTTTCTCATATTTTACGTGAATACGAAGAGAAAAAGAAAAGAAGAAAGAAAAAAGAAAAGTCCTCCATGAAAGCATCGTTTAGTAGATAGATCTCATGTGCTTTGCTGTATTCAAATAGCCCAAACCAAACAAGTCTGTTATGCTGTGAATCACGCACTTGTTCCGAACAATTCAGAAGAGAAAAACCATGTTTTTATTTGTCAATATACCAGATCCTTTGATGTTCTTAATTGAGAATATGGAGTAATTGTACTTCTTGTCATGTAGTCTAAAAAGTACTGAATAAGACTTAGGTTTGGAAAATAATCATTCAGTAGAATACCATATGTGCAAAGTATCGATTGATTACAGGTGTTCGTCATCCGGTGAAAGAAAAACTTATATACCGTAGCAACATATAATCTCAAATGTTTAAAAAGAAAACAAAATGATTATTATGTAAAACAAATTAGTAATCAGGGGCATTTTAAACTATTTTACTGACCACAATATTCCTGGAGATTGTTCATGAAAATTATCATTTGGATGTATCATAAAATATATAAAAAAATGTAATTTGTTAAGGAGTAGATTTACTGCTTTTAAATGACTCAATTTGTTAGACAGCTAGAGTTATAATTTAAAAGCTAAATTCTAAAGTTACATGCTGGATGGCAACTTTAATAGACGTGGGCAATTGCCAAGCCATACGGGAAATAAATTAAAGAGATTAAACAGGGTTCGTACGGTCCTTAAGAGTCCTTAAAAGTCCTTAGGTTTTTTGGAATCGATTTTTGGTCCTTAAAAGTCCTTAATTTCGTCCAAAATCGGCAGAAGGTCCTTAATTTTAATGATCTGATATTCCTGTCTGTTTTTACGACTGTCATTTTGAGTGTGAATTAGCATTTTGGAGGAATATTTTTGGTGATTCCCCGACATATATGGTTATCTTTTGGATGGGTGAATAGGTTCATGTATTATAACTTGTTCTTATATCTAATATAAATAGTAGGATACTCGAGGTTTTAAGCAAGAAGTGAAACACAGGCATTTCGAAATTCATTTTTTCTAATGAAAAGCTCTTAAACATCTTTTCTCTTTTGGTGATGTGAACTTTTTTATTTAACGTTCTAAATTTGGCGACTTATCAACATTTTGACGATTTTAAGATCAGTTCTTATAGAAAATTTTGAATCCTGAGATCTGGGAATTTTTCTACGATTTTTTTAATACATTGTAACATTAATAAATTTCTTTAAAATAATGGTAAAATATTGAAATTATATTTAAAAAATAACATTAAAATAAAATATGTTATGAAGTTCCATTATACAATATTCTGAATCTGTGAAATAAACAAGGTATAATGCTATAAAACACAGTTTATGAAACAGTTCTTACTAAAAGCGAAATTAGCTATGTAATTAATTAAAAATGTCTTCTTTTTAATTTTTTCATAGTAAGTTTTTCCCATGTAATTGTCTCAAAATATGCATCAGTTTTCTCTATAAAATTAATTTTACACTTTTCTTTTCTTCTTTTTTTTCTAAATATTTCTGGCTTTTGGCTATTACAGGATTGGTAGGGATCATTTTTCTTTAGGATTTGAGACACTACAGCTTGGAAAGTTTAGAAGGCAAGATTTATAGATCCACGATTCTAGAAGATTCCAGTAATATGTGACAAAATGAAAAATGTCTCCATGGTATTAACACATAATGAATATATTTTACAGGAAGTCTGGGATGAATTTCTTACTTTTTGGGGAAAGTCTGGAAGAACAATGAAAACATAATATTTGAATGTTTTATTTTTGATACTAGAATATTTTTCTTAACATGTTTATCTTCCCTTTATTTTCTCTACTTTTCACTGGGCACAAGCATAGAAAATATCAAAAATGCTTCTAATCTTATCACATGGACAGCTGTTATAGAAATGCATTTTTTTATTATTAAAGAAATTGAAAACTGTCGATTTAAAAGATTCACATAATATACCTTAATGCATCATACAGAGCTGGCACTGGGCATTTTCCCACCTGATGCAATCTCTGTGAATCCTAAATTCTGCTTTCAGTGCCTTCTCTAAATTCTGCTTTTAGTGCCTTCTCTAAATTCTAAAAGTTGTGATATTTCTAGATTTTGTTGCTCAGTTTGTAACTAAATTCTAAAAATTCTGCCATATCAGCTCTATAACCAGCCCTTGCGATATATATTTCATATTTCTTCTGAATTTTGATATTGCTAAAGAAATAAAATCAGCAGCTTTTTCTATACATTCTAAATGCAATTAGTTTTTTAGAATAACAGAAATCCTTAATTAAATTCCAAAATTCTAAAATGAAAAGGAAATGCATCAAAGAAAGAAACTGAATACATAAAGAAAATTATTCTTCAAAGATATGTACAGTTATTATTATATAAATTACCCAGTTGTTTAGGATTTTAGCCTTTACTATAATTTCCCATTGCTGTTTGCTCATATGATAGAGTTACTGAGCCAGCTTAAATTAAAATTAAATTGTATAGTCTTTGACCACTAGTCCACATTTTTAGTTTGAATTTGACTGTTCTTGTTTAATTACATCACCACGAGCTGTAATTGATTTTTTTAGCATCAGAACATGGCTTTATGTTCTAAGTTCTTTTTAAATAAGAGGCTTATTAAAACCTTTGTCTGACATTGTAGTTACTTTCAGACATAGCGGTAATTTGTTTCGCATCTGTCGGGAGGTTTTGGATTATTTAACTTTTACCAGATCAAGTAAACCCTCATAGCTATATTGTAGAGAGGTTGACAAGTTAGGAGATAAAGCACGCAGAAACTAGTGAGAACACTGGTTTGCGTATTGAGACAATTTTCTGATTGTTAGAAAAGATACTTAAAGAGAAGGAAATCGATTTAAATTAGCCAAAATGTCTGGGAAGGCTTCAAATTAAAAAGACGCATAAGTGTTTTGTTGAGTTTTAAACAAAACATAAATGTTTTGTAGTTTTTAATGTGTAATTATCCTGATATCGTTTAAGAATCAATGCCATAAATCACATGTATTTGCGATTTTAATACGGCTTTTTTAACAAATATTGTTAAAAAAATAAATAAAATTTCATATTGGCCATGCAAATCCATAATGACTAAGGTTATCTAACTATCTAATTTAATTATTTATTACTAACTGCGTACCCTTAAAAATTAGCTCTGCATATTAAAATGAGTTATTGCCTTTCATTAATCCTTACCGTGGTCACAAGATAAAACACAAAAATGCAAAAATTCATGTAAAACTTATCCTTTGCATCTAGTGAGACTTAAAACAATACAAAAAACTTATCACCTGTGGCGCATTAGTGGCTTATTGGATCTACACGAAGCTACGACACTAACTGCGACAGACAGAGCTCAACTAACTTTCAAATCTTGCCAACCGTGCCTACATCAGGCCTTTTAGGTTTGTTTTAATCAACAGGTCTCTCTCTAGGTAAGCAGCAGCGGTGACAGGGAGATCTTTTATTATGAATCATGCTGATTATAATCTTACTTCTCATTTTAATCTATGCCGCTTGACATAAAATCTACTTGCTATTTACTAAACCTCTAGACTGAGCAAGTATGTGACAAAAATGAAACATTAAAAAAACAGGAAATCAACACAAAGCTAACTGTTAGCAAAACATAAATAAAATGTCACTTCTCTTCTTTCAAATATGTCCACTATTATAAATGTAAAATATTTAATACTCTTGATACATTTTATTAAGCTGATTTTATTTTCAAGCTTATAAGAATTTTGTTAATTAATTCATATTTAATAATAATTCATCCTACTTACGGATCTTTCTTTTTAGGATGGTATTACAAAAACGAAGTTCAGGCATAGACAATATTTTTAATTGAATTTATTCAGCTCCCATTTGCTCATAGGTCCTTAATTTTTTTCATTAATGGTCCTTAAAAGTCCTTAAAAGTACTTAATTTCCGTGTGCAGAAATGTGTACGAACCCTGTTAAAGAGTTTATAGCTTTGTACTGAAATAATTGGTTAGGTGCCGTAATCTAACGAGACATAACGAAACAGAATGTTAGAGAATTCCTCTATAGATGTTTTGAATGTAAAAAAAAATCGGCACTTATCGAAGATTTGTTCTAACGTTTTAAGGCATACATAAATTCATCATCAAATACATCAGTCAAAGTAGGGCTCCATTAAGAAATTTCTGCTCAAAGTACGATGTTTTTCCCAGTACGTTAAGTGTCCATTTAAAGAATGAACTAGTTTGCTTTTCTTTGTTGAAAATCATGAGGTGAAATGAGTCAGACTATGCGGTACACTTAGTTTATTTATCCTTAAACAATTCAGAGCTCCACTGCCATTTACTCCTTGCGACATATTTACTTAATCCCTTCCATACGAAATATTTACTCAATTAACTTCGACCAGCTGCCCGGTATAAACAAATAAATGAAACAAAAACTATAAGGTATCTGGGCAAAAGTGAAAAATCTTCTTACAGTAAAAATGATATTCTTCTTTTGTTGCTATAAAAATAATCAGCAATGAACTGAGAAACGATTGCTTATTTTATTCTTCTGTATGAAGAAAACTACTCACGATTTTGGAAAGACAACAAAAGAGCCCGCAGGAGGCTGGGACTACCTTTCGGAAGATTTAATTATTTGCGGAAAAGAGTCTAATGCTTTGTGAATGAAATTGCAACAGATATTTTTGGCATTTTATGATTTTTGTATGTGATAGACCCATTTCCATCCAGCCAACTGCTCGTTATTTCAGAGAAACAGGGGAAGAAATAATTCGATAAGTTATCATTTACAGTGCGTAAGATGCAGAATTTCACTATCTATTATTTAAAACTAAGGTGTTCCTGTGAATAGAAAATTTTTGGACATCTTTTCACTTTTTTTAAAGCTGTATATATTGTAATATATATTGTTTTTAATAAAGAGTGATAACTTTTATTTATGTAAGTATTTTTAAATATTTATAACTAGCTTTCCCGTAATTTTTAACTGGCATGCTAATTTTTCTTTCAGTGCTAATAAAGGAAAAACTATTTTTTCTTCAACATTTGCAGGGCTGATGAGAAGTAAATATCGTTCTAAAAATGATTTTAATTTAGAAATGATTCAAATCTTGGTTTCGGATAATTTTTTTTATCGACATTAAGATATTTGCAGTTTGGACTCTCAATTTACTTCAAGCTCGAACTAATGTTTTATCTAAAAATTACTAAGAAATGTCCGAATAAAATATAAAGAGTGACGAAATATTCATTCATCAAGAAATAATAAATAATTTCAGATAGCCGAGTTTAATCGTTAACCGTTCTTTGTTAAATTGTAAGGTATTTCTCCCGCCTTTTTCGCGCGCCTTCGTGGTGTAGTGGTCTGTATGCTCGACGCGTAACCGAGAGGTTCGTGGCTCGATTCCCGGCGATGGCGTTGCTCATTTTTCATCTCACCTGATTACAAAATATCCTAATGTCTCTACAACTGGCGCCCGAACTAAAAAAAGGTGGTGGATGATGATTCTCCACCACCGGGATTTGGCGAGTGGGTCCCCAAAACCCCAGTCGCCCTTTAAAGGTTCGATTCCCAGCGAAGGCGTTGCTTATTTTTCATCTCACCTGATTCCAAAATATTCTAATGTCTCTACAAAGTAATTATGCAGAAGTTTAAATTTTTAAAATTTTAGTTAAATTTTATTCAAATCTACTGAAAACCTTTTGATTCTTAACTATTTTTTAAAGCTGTAGATGATTTAAAGTTTATTTTCTCAAATGTTGAGGAATTATTTATTTTGATTTTAATGCCTTTCCCGTTTTGTTTATTATTTCTTTAATGGATCTGATGATAATTTTTAAAAATTCATTAATTTTATGAGTGAAAATAACTTTTATTTCACTCAAGTTAGTATTCTTAAATTTTTCACTTTCTTTTTTAATTGCAGCTTTTTGTTAAATTTGAAAATGAAAAGAGGAAACTATGTATTAAAATAAACGAAAGAACTGCAAAAGAAGAAATATTTGATTTCTGACCAACAGCCATGAGTATTTTTAACAAATTGTGGGAAACAATCACCAAATTTTGACGGACTTTTTGAAACTGATTTACACAGAACTTCAAAATGGCTTTAGAATAAGCTAAATAACACTGGAAATGAAAAAGTAATGCATAGGTGGTGACTTCATTTCATTTGTAATCTGCAGTTAGCGGAAGAAAGTATTAAAATATGTTCTTTTTTGTTATAAATTAAAAATTTTAAATCATTTCAATATTAAAAAAGCCGTGGTTAAATGCGGGCTATTGCAAACTTGGAAAAATCGAATTAAATGTAATAAAACTCATTATTATGTGTATATATAATCTTATAATATTCTTTGAAATTAATTAATACTAAATTTCCAAAATAGTTTTTAGGAGTTTTTAGGAAGAGGATTACGTTATTCAAAATTTGTTGGCTCAGGGACCGTTATTTTATCACAATGCGAGAAACATACACATTTTTATTCAGATTCTTCATTATTTAATTTCTTTAAATATAACACAGGGCGATAATATTTGGGGCAACAATTTGAAAAGTGATATGGACATTTGCAGTGAATCGACGCAAAATGTCAATAGGAAATTAATAGCCCTTCTGAGCTAACGCTCCTTTGGGCTAAAAATTCACAGTTCTTTATCTCCTGTTCTACTGAGCTGACTGACGAAATTTAACTTGCGTTTTTTAATCTCAGTACCATGACTTAAAATATATATTAGACATAGCGTTATTCTAGCATTTATATATAGCGTTGTTCTAACATCGGTATTTTGACACCAAATCGGACTTTTTTTGAAATGATACACCGATTTTTCTTCATATTAATTCTATGACTCAAATTATGCCTAAATATTAAATTTTGTAAATTTTCGTTCCGAGAATAATTGACTTGACAAAATTCTTAATTTATGGTAACCTATTTTCCTTTCCGTTTTCATTATGCACAAGCGGAAACAAAAGGCTCATCATTCATCCTTTCAAATAATTTTAACAAAGTGCAAAACCACATTTGGCGTTATTCAAAACGCAGTATATAAATTCACCTAAACCTTAGAAAATTTTAAAGAAACAAACTCTAAATTTTGTGAGATATTCCTAGAAGTACATCTACTTTAAGGTGATGGTAAAGATTTTACAGATTAAAGCTACAGATCAAAGCGTTTTCGAAAAATTTATCTGCGACTTTCATTTAGATTGAACCTAAATTCCGAATTATGAAAGAGGGAATCAAGTATGTTTAATAAAAAAGATATATTAATAAATATATACCGAATTCAATTAACATTGAGGAGCTCAAATTTTGAGAGCTAAAAACTACTCTTGCTATTTTTACAAAACTCGAAACTTTCACGTAATTTGAACCGTAGAATAAAAATATGGGGTAAAAAGTCGGTAAGTCGCTTCAGAAAATGTCCGATTTTGTGTCTAAATCCCTATGTTAGAACACTGCTATGTAGTATAAATTTAATATGTACATTAAAGTCGAGCGTTCCAGACCTGAAAAACGCAAATTGAGGTGCGTCAGTTGGCCAATAGAGCGGGAGATGTAGAACAGTCCATTTGGGAGGGGGGCAAGGTGTACATCGTTGCATTGAGTAATCAGATATTTAGTGTTTCTCTTTTGAAAACACAAGCGCGCCTACGGAAAGCATTGGTGTCAGTTAATACCTAAGCACCATAATAAATTCATCATAAATAAATAAAATTTGTTAGATACAGAATTATACTTCTGTAATTATATGAACCCTTCTTCATCTGCCCCCGAATAACTCAGACATCTTCATCACATCTAGTTAAACCGCCGCTCAGAATGACTGTTTATGAATCGTACGTGTCTCAATTGAAAAACATTGAGTTGAAGAAGGAGATCGATCATACTTCATTAAACAGCATTTAATTTTAACATTCACGTGATATACCTCACCATAATTAATATTGTAACTTTAATATACTGCTCAAAACAATTAAAGGATATTGCGGTTTTAGGTGGATTTTGTGGCTGGGAAACTTTTTAGCTGATTGATGCATGGTCGACAGACGTAGTAGGCTATATGAGAATAAATTACACATGTTTAGAAGAAAAAAATGCATTTTATTGCGCATTTGTGTACAAAAGGAAAAAAACACAATTTGTGCATATGAGAAAAAAGAATAAGAAAAGGTGTTTTCTTCAAAGGAAATCGTTTTCAGTAGGGGGCATGGTTTCCACGGACGGCCAGCAACGTTGAACACCTTTGAGGCATGGAGTCAATGAGGCTTTTAATCACGAGTTGGGGTATTCTGTCCCACTCTTCCAGAAGAGCTCTTTGCAGTTCTTGGAGAGTTTGTGGGGGTGGTTGGCGGCCAGCAACTCGTCTTCCTAGAGCATCCCAAACGTGCTCTATTGGATTCATGTCTGGAGAACACGCTGGCCATTCCATTCGTACGATTCCTTCCTCGAAAAGGAAATCCTCCACCAGGTTAGCACGATGTGGCCTGCAGTTATCGTCCATTAAAATGAAGTCATCTCCGATTGCTGCAGCGTAAGGGACTACAATAGGTCTGAGGATCTCATCCCTATATCGGCGACCAGTCAGAGGTCCATCTCGAATGATGTAGAGGTCTGTGCGCCCGTCAATGGAGATGCCACCATACACCAACACTCCCCCACCGCCAAATCTGACACTTTCGTGCACGAACGCAGGATTATTCCTACTGCCGCGGTCCCTCCAGACGAAAATACGCCTATTATCAGGATGAACAGAAAAACGGGACTCGTCAGAAAAAAGAACATTGCTCCATTCATTTCTCCTCCAGTTCACATGCTCTGTTGCCCACTCCCTGCGGTCGCGACGATGCCTTGATGTTAGTCTAACACATACCATCGGTCGGCGAGCATACAGACCTACACCATGGAGCCGGTTTCGGACAGTCTGAGTTGAAACCGTCCTACCAGTAGCCGAGCGAAGGTGTTGTTGGAGAAGAGTAGCATTCATATTTCGGTGTCTTCGAGCCGTTAACACTAAATAACGATCTTCATTGGGCGTTGTTGCCCGTCTACGACCTTGCCCTGGTCTTCGGCCTACACTTCCAGTTTCCAAAAAACGGTTCCAGATCCTGGAAATCACACTTTGTGACACTCCAATGGTTTGCGCTACTTCGGCTTGAGTTTGGCCCCCTTCTAACCTACCAACAACTCTCCAAGCTTCTGAATCGGTTAAATGACTTCGCTGAGACATCGTACTCATCGAAACAAAGCAGTCACTGAATGCCGATCATCCTTGTCTTCATTGTCTTTCATTCAGTTGAAAGTCAAATTTCATTCGCTGCCACTGAAGCGACGTTTTTGACGTCGAACTCAAAATTAGCATACTCCACAGTTTGAAAATCAGAAAAATTTGCATTTGTGATTCTCTTCTTCCATTTTCGGCAAAAAAAATTCCCTTATATCTTTATTTTATATAAAACTTACAATATCCTTTAATTGTTTTGAGCAGTGTATAATAACCATAATTAATTTGGTCTTTAATTAATATTGTAACTTTAATATAATAATAATAATTAATATTGTAACTTTAATACAATAACCATAATTAATGTTGTTACTTAACCATGATTAATATTGTAACAGTACTTTGAAAAGAAGACTTCTAATTGGAGAGAAAAACGAATTCAAGGGAAAGATTGTAAAACTGCTCTTGTTCATAAGCCTCTAGATTGATGGAATGTAGAATTTGTTAAACGGAACTACGCAGAATTTTTTAAAAGTTCCGTGCAAAATTTAGTACGTATTTGAAATCAGAATGCTATATTGGTTAAATCTGAAATGTTATATTAATTTATGTCTAGTCATTTTTAATTATGTATACATTGGTTTTGAAAGTTACTATGAGTTACTTTGTCAAATTTTAATGTGTTCTGAATACGAACAATGGCAGTATTAATGAAAAAATAAAATTATACCTATTTAATTATACCTATTTGTTATTTAAAATTTGATTTAATATTTAATTCCCATTACTGCGATGATTAATTTCCTTCCCTTGCGTGATTTCAGATATTTCTTAACCTTGATATTCATTTCTTCAGCACTAAAACGCTGTGATGTTTATTAGAATCTAAATTTGACAAGCAGAAAAATACAAAAGAAAACGTAATTCTTATTTCATATATTGTCTGTCTGTCTAAATGTAGATGGACATCGAAATTAACTTTTACCTGCCTAAAGTTTCTCTTTTCATTGTAACGTCACTCACACAATAAAAATGGATATTTCCTTCTTTCCATGAATTTGTACGAAATGTCATTTAAAACACAGCTAATTAAGAGAAGAATTTGAAAATACGGATGACTGATGTAATGCTATTTATTTTACATTAGATTCCTTCAAAGATACAAGGTTAAAAGCTGCGAGGTATACAGTCATCCATCCGTCATCATTACCATACTGTATTCTTTGAGCACTTTTCCCAACGCTGGTTTCCCTTTTCTAATATTTCAACAGTTACACACAGAACGGAATAAAAAGGGGAGGGACAGTTCCATATCTCCCGTTCTACTGGACCGATTGACAAAATTCAACTTGCGTTTTTCATGCGCGACTTAGGATATGTATTAAATTTATATATAGCATTGCTCTAATATAGGTATTTTGACACAAAATCGGACTTTTTCTGAAATGCCATGCCTTTTGTTTTTTCATATTTCGATTCTACGACTCAAATTATGCTAAACTGCCAAGTTTGGTAAAAATCGTACAGGTAGTTTTTTTAAAAATCAGCTCTCAAAATTTTCCCATCTCCATGTTAATTGAATTTGGTATAGATTTATCAATATCTCTTTTTCTGGTAAACTTATTTGATTCTTCCTTTCGCATTTCGAAATTTAGATTCATTCCCAATAAAATTCTCCCATTTTTTATGATTTATTTGTATTTTTAAATAATTTTTATAATTTTTTTAAAAGGATTTTGAATTATATCCTATAAAACTTTTGCCATCATCTTAAAGTAGAAGTATTACTAAGCATACCTGCAAAAAATTTGTGTTTTTTATTCAACTTTCCTAAGAAACACGTGAATTTACATTTTGGCATGTTTGGAAAATTTGGCATATTTGTTATAAGCGATAATAACGAAAATGTAGTTTACGCACTCTGTCAAAATTATTTGAAAGTATGAATGATCGTCTGCAATGAAAAAAAGAAAAGGAAAATAGGTTGCTATAAATTAAGAAGTTCACCAAGTGAATATTCTTGGCGCAAGGTTAAAAATATTGCGCTAAGCTAAATTTTTAAATTTCTCACCAAAAATTACAAAATTTAATATCTAGGCATAATTTGAGTTGTAGAATGGAAATAAGGAAAAAAAATTAGTATGATATTTCAGAAAAAGTCCCAATTTTGTGTCAAAATACCTATGTTACGACAATGCTATGTATAAATCTAATACATATCCTAAGTCGCGCTGTCGAGACATGAAAAACGCAAGTTGAATTTCGTCAATTGGCCCAGTAAAACGGGAGATACGGAACTGCCCCCCTCCCTTTTTTTTCCAGCAGTGTATATAGAAAGTTGAATATGATGCAATTAAATAATATTTTCGAGAGCATTATCTTTTCTTGCGAATCAAAACCGTAAACACATTCATTATTTAAATGGAAAAGACAACAATTTTGTGAGAAAAAATGTGTTATTTTGAAGTCTTATAATATAAATGTATAGTACAGATACTATTGATGAATGACTGGATTTGAGGATTGTATGCAAAAGCGTCCATTGCACATTTGACAGACTGGGGAGGGGAGCGGAGTAACGAAAACGAGAAATCGTCGAAATGCAAATTCCAAGTCTTTTAGTTTACATATGTCGGAAGATGCAAATTTGGCATAACCCATTAATGATCATAGGTATTTAAAGGTTATCTCTAGGACAGAGACTATGTAGCCAATGTTTCTTTTGCGTGTAAATATACTGTGATGTCTTGTGTGAGTTTTAAAATACGCAGAGTGAAGCTTTCTTAAAAAATTACCACTTGCAGTTCTAGATGATTTTGGTCTTTTGTGGAGGGGAGCGTATTATAAAGTATGCTCAGTATTGATGGTGTAAGAAAGTGGTGACTAATTTCTTTACATGGAAGGTCTAGTTAAGAATATGTACAGGCTTATTATTTAAAATACATATAGCTGTTAAAATATATACTGGCGAATTTAAAATACAAAACGTACAGTATTTTTTATTTGGATAATATTTTTGGATCACACACATACAATAGTTAATTTAGTATATTCAGCTTCTCTTTGTAAGCAGTTTTGAAGTTAGGATAAACCTAGACCAATTTTAAAGCTAATGAACGCATTGTGGCTTCTTGTTGAATGTAATAAATCCCCCAAGTAATCAGTGCTTTATCAGAAATCTGCAAGGTGTATTATATGTTATCAGAAACACTTGTAAAAATATATATCCAACAGGCAATCTGTAATCAGTAATAATGTTACGAATTTCAAATTTATTTGGCTATTTATTTAGAATTGTAATTAGATTTGCTTA
>KK120757.1:237936-275706 GCA_000611955.2 Stegodyphus mimosarum | reverse complement strand
AGAGAGGTTATTATTTTTAGAATTGAGAAGGGAAATTTACGTTGTTAATTTAATCTTAGACATATTCTTTATTTTTCTTACATATTCCCCCTCGTCAAGGAAAGAAAGGCGTAGCGACAAAGAAGCCTTTTTAAAGGAAAAGCGTTAAAGCAAATGAAGAGAAATAATTTGAAAAAATACTAATTTTGAAATTTTGACCAAAAAATACAAATCCTGAAATTTTGACCAAACTAATTACTTATATAATTGCAAAGTATTAACTTATATAATTGTTTAGAGTCCTTTAAAAATTCAGTCCAAACGTTTTGTAATTTGCAGTCCATATAATTAAATTTCTTCAGAGAAGTCTTTGTAAAGCTTTGAACACAATATATCACAGTTGAAAAACCTTTGCACACATATTACTGATTTTGAATAATCAAAATAAATTTCAAAATTTTCAGAACACATCTAATTTTCATTCTTATAACTTATATTTTAACATCATAAATTTGATAATAGTATTGCTAAAATTATGGTTTTACCAATATTGTCTTTCATTTACAATTTCTGAATTTAACAAACTGAAAGGCCTCGCAATACTTCTAAACAAACATATCCATCATTAGGGCTATCCTCTTGAGCTAACCAGTGTGTTTTGCACTGGTGACTCAGGGTGCCTTGGCAGTTACTTGAAAAAGCCTCCGTTCCTTACATAAGGTAACTGGCCTTTGAGAACTGCACTACTATATTCCATAATATAAAAAAGTATAATAATAATATAAAAAAATTACACTCAATCATGAAATGAAAGCCTTCAACATAACTGTACAGAGGTAGTAATAGGCCTCTGTTTCGGAACCAGTACTCCCTCAACATACTTTACAGCAACCCATAAATTTTTAACATGCATTAACGATAATTTCATATTACTTATCTGTACTAATTTCACTTATTTTTGTATCCACTTCATTTTTAGAATAATTATAAAATTCTTATTCAAAATTTTCAACACAAATTTCAAAATATATTAATGTTAACAACCTTCCAGAAAAATAATTAAATCTTCTTCACTAACCTCACTAAAGTATAACAACCTTCCAGAAAAATAATTAAATCTTCAATGTCCTAATGCTTTTCTCCCCCCGCTCCTCTCCTTTTTGACGGGGGGGGGGAGATGTAAAAATACGATGGCTTTGCTCTTTGCGAACCAGCAACCTTTAATTAATTTTCTGCAATTCAGGATCTTCCCCTAGACCAGTACCTTCTGGAACTTTCGCGCCTATTACATAACCTCCTCATATAAATGCTGCGTCATAAGTTTTCATAGACAGATGCCTTCTCGCCTTCATCCTGTTAACACTTTCGCAATGCTCCTCTTTCTTTGCTAGAACGTTATAACGTATTAAAGTCAGTCGTATCTAGTAGTTCGATTACTGAATAATCTGCTCTAAATTAAAATAAAGATATGCTGTTAAAAGTGAAAGTCCTGAGTCGTATTTTTTCTCCGTGTTTCAATCATCCCAGCTTCGTCAAACATCTGCCAAAACGTGTAATGGAATAGCCTCACCACTCACCCACGATGTGTTAAAATAACTGAAATAATACACACACACACACACACACATATATATATATATATATATATGGGAAATGAAATATACGAGAGAATTACTTAAGGATTGAAAGAACCATGATCCCCTAACTATTTTCATTTTTATAAATTTGCAAATTTTATAATATACATTTGGAACAGAAAAAGTAAAAAAGTTGAAAATACAAAAACAGTGAAAACCGAAGTTAATCTTTTTTTTATTTAAAGCTCCAAACAGAAATTGTCAAGGGAAAAGTGTTCTGAGGCTTTAAACAATGTCAATTAACTGAACAACAAGAACCGGTTTCATTCTGATCAACTCACTGAGACCTCTATCGTCAATTAACGTAATCGTTATTAATTCTAAAAATTTTTTTATAAACAATACTTCAAAAAATCTACGTAATTTTGAGGCTCTCATTGAGTTGGTCTCTTTTCCATACATCCTGTTATCCGAACACAAATAGAAACAAACGGTACAAGGAAAAAATTTACATGTAATGCCGAAATAAAACATTTATAATCAAGGGAAAAGATTGGACGAATTACAATCGAAAGAAACATCTATAAAATTGGTAAAATAATAGGACAAGAATAAAAATAATAAAATGTTGTACTAATTACAATGTTAAGCTCAAATTTTTTATCGAAACATTTGATCGTCAAATGTGAAGGCTAAATAAGGGTCAGATTCGAATGCGTACTTAAAATGAAAATACTTTTTGCTAAAGTAAAAGGAATGGAGAAATAAATGCGACGATTGGGGGTAATTGAGTAAAAATTTGCTACAAATGGAGAGGTTTTGCAACAACAAATAATAATGAAAAAACACTTCCTACCTGTAGGTGCTTCTTTTCCAAAGCGAAAGTAGTTATGCTACGGGGCTGCTTCGCTGTAAGTCAGGGCATACAAACTGCTACGTAATTTACGACACTTTTACTAAGCCTATGTTCTGAGAAAGGAGGGATCCAGTATTTTTTTGGGAGGGGGTGTTGGGATTTGTTAGACGGAAGCGTCTGAATGATTGTAAGAGGGGGTGCTGGTAGTGTTGGCCAAAGTTTCGGAAATGGAAAATGTTTTTGTTAGTAAAAAGTCGTCATTTTTCACGCATTCGAGCTATAAAAACGTATTTTCAGAAAAGGAAAAGGCTATTAATTAGTAAAAGTTCAGTAGTGGCCAGCAAATTAGAGAGTATTTAATTATGTAAAGAAATACTAACTTAATTCACTGATGTAGAGTATCAAAGATAGAGTTCTGAGGAATTAAATTACATATATACATTAAATTCTTGTTAAAGTCATCCACAAATTACTTCCTTTCGGTTTAAGCAAAAATTTCATATAACTTGTTACAAAGCATTTAAAGATTAAGGTAAATGCCGGCATTTTTAAGTGAAAGAGAAATTATATTTAGTCCAAAGGGATTTAGTCCCGGAGGACTATTTCTTTCGTTTTGCCATTTTGCGTCGGAAACAAAAAGGCGTTGAATCACTTTTCAAAATAAAGAAAATGGCACGACGTAAGTTAAGGGATGAGGAAAAGCTTAAATCTCGTGAAAAACGATTGGTAAAGTTACGAGAAAATAACAGACGTAATCGGAGCAATGAAGAATATCGGTCTAAAGAAGCTGCATCTATGAGAAAATGTAGAAAACGTAAAATACTTAAATCAAATGGCTCGGAAAATGAAGGATACGAAATTATATTCAGAGAAGATGAAACGATGAACTGGCATGAGAGACGATTGAAAACCTCACGCGATTTTAAGAAGCAATATCGTAATAGTGAAGAATGTCGTTGCAAAGAGGCACAATCTAAGAGAGAATATAGAAAACGTAAGTCATGTCAACGCTACGAGAACGACATGAAACGGTTCAAAAGAGATTTCGATTTAAATTCTACGGTGTTAACTCCTTAATCTGAGAAATTATCTAAAAAATTCTTTAAAGCCATATCCGAAGGACCTACTTACATTTGCTATTGTTGTGACCATTTGTGGTTTAAAGAATCGATAAGATCTCTAACAGAAACCTTCCTTCTTTCAAAAGGAGCCGAAGAAGATTTTATAAAATCGGTTTTCTATATCGATAAAGGCGATACGGGTGAATTTTGTGCCACCTGTTATCAAACAATTTTATCTCTCAACATTCCTAAACTGGCTGTATGTAACGGCTTTAAGTTTCCTGAAATTCCTGACTGCTTAAAAGATTGTATCAAAGATAGAGTTCTGAGGAATTAAATTACATATATACATTAAATTCTTGTTAAAGTCATCCACAAATTACTTCCTTTCGGTTTAAGCAAAAATTTCATATAACTTGTTACAAAGCATTTAAAGATTAAGGTAAATGCCGGCATTTTTAAGTGAAAGAGAAATTATATTTAGTCCAAAGGGATTTAGTCCCGGAGGACTATTTCTTTCGTTTTGCCATTTTGCGTCGGAAACAAAAAGGCGTTGAATCACTTTTCAAAATAAAGAAAATGGCACGACGTAAGTTAAGGGATGAGGAAAAGCTTAAATCTCGTGAAAAACGATTGGTAAAGTTACGAGAAAATAACAGACGTAATCGGAGCAATGAAGAATATCGGTCTAAAGAAGCTGCATCTATGAGAAAATGTAGAAAACGTAAAATACTTAAATCAAATGGCTCGGAAAATGAAGGATACGAAATTATATTCAGAGAAGATGAAACGATGAACTGGCATGAGAGACGATTGAAAACCTCACGCGATTTTAAGAAGCAATATCGTAATAGTGAAGAATGTCGTTGCAAAGAGGCACAATCTAAGAGAGAATATAGAAAACGTAAGTCATGTCAACGCTACGAGAACGACATGAAACGGTTCAAAAGAGATTTCGATTTAAATTCTACGGTGTTAACTCCTTAATCTGAGAAATTATCTAAAAAATTCTTTAAAGCCATATCCGAAGGACCTACTTACATTTGCTATTGTTGTGACCATTTGTGGTTTAAAGAATCGATAAGATCTCTAACAGAAACCTTCCTTCTTTCAAAAGGAGCCGAAGAAGATTTTATAAAATCGGTTTTCTATATCGATAAAGGCGATACGGGTGAATTTTGTGCCACCTGTTATCAAACAATTTTATCTCTCAACATTCCTAAACTGGCTGTATGTAACGGCTTTAAGTTTCCTGAAATTCCTGACTGCTTAAAAGATCTGACGCCTTTAGAAGAGCGATTAGTTTCATGTCGATTACCATTCATGCAAATTAACAAGCTCGGTAGAGACCGACAGTTAGGTATTGTCGGAAATGTCGTGAGTGTTCCTATCAATTTAGAAGCGACTGTTAATCAGCTGCCGAGAAATTTAGATGATGGTTATACCGTTCACGTAAAATTGAAGAAACGTTTAACATTTAAATCTGATTACATGTATGAGATCATTAATCCCGATAATGTATTTAAAGCGGCACATTACCTATTGCAACAAAAACTTTACAAACAATGCAACACTACTTTTTCAATGGATTGGTATGAAAACTTTAAACAAAAAACGTCTGATGTGGATAAGCTTATAACAGAATTTGAAGAAGAGGAGGAGGAAGAGAACGATAGGTACCTTGATTTAAATCCTGGGGCCTGGCATACCCTCATCCAGCAAGATCATGGCTTATGCTTGGCACCAGGAGAAAATCAAGTTCCCATATCGTTGCTCAATGATATGTTCGGTAAGGAATTTGCCTTTCCTAGTACATATTGTGGTAAAGCTAGACATTTTGAGTCCTTGCCAATATATATGCAAATAGCTAATTCTGAAATAAGAAGATCGGATAGAAGAGCAGCTCGACCCGATCATCTTCTTTATGCTTACTGTAAATATCTGCGGATTAAATTAAGAAATGCACTTTGTACAGCCATTCGTAAAAAGAAGTTATTAGAAGGATCACTGACGGCTGAAAATATATTGAATCAGGACTTTGTCGAGCGATTGATTGATCATAATGATGCTTACAAATTTATGAAGGACATAAAGAACGCTCCGGCTCATTGGGAGAAGGAGAAAATGAGACTCTTTGCCGCCATCAGGCAGTTTGGGTTACCTGCTTTATTCATAACAGTTTCTGCTGCTGAAACCCATTGGTACGAATTGATGAAATTTCTGTCACTCAATATCGATCATCACGATTTGACTCAAGAAGAATTTCAAAGCATGGGCTATTTGGAAAAATGTCGACTCATTCAAAATGATCCTGTGACTTGCTCTTTACATTGGGAATTTTATTGTGTTGAAGTATGTTAATGAAGTAGTAAATTTCTTCTTGTAGAAATTCTGCATCATTGTTGATTCTTTTTATCCTGAGAAGTTGGGAATTAATGGTATTAATTATGATTTTTTTCGAGATGTTAGATGTCCAGTTGGTCAATTTTAGCATGTTAAATTTGAATTCTCTTCGTTTATCGTAAATTTTAATTTTCTAGTAATCAATGATATTTAAGTTAAGGTAGATTACGTTGTTTTGTACAGAGCTAGTACTGTTAAGTTTTAAGCTGGAAGAATAAATATCTGCTCTTTCAATCTTGTTAAAGTTATTAATTACTATGATGTCGTCGATATATCTACAAATGAAGGCATAATATTTAAGTTGATCCTTACGCTAATTGACGATAGAGGTCTCAGTGAGTTGATTGGAATGAAACCGGTTCTTGTTGTTCAGTTAATTGACTTTGTTTAAAGCTTCAGAACACTTTTCCCTTGACAAGTTCTTGTTGGAGCTTTAAATAAAAAAAAATTAAATAAAAAAAAAGATTAACTTCAGTTTTCACTGTTTTTGTATTTTCAACTTTTATACTTTTTCTGCTCCAAATGTATATTGTAAAATTTGCAAATTCATAAAAATGAAAATAAGTAGGGGATCATGGTTCTTACAATCCTTAAGTAATTCTCTCGTATATTTCATTTCCCATATTAGATGGTATAAAATTTTGCAGCACTACGCGCAGATTTTTCTACTAGATTTTCTAGTTTTTTCTCTCAACAACAAATAGAAAATTTGTCAACTTTCTCAGTACATATATATAACAAAGTACGAGCAATGTATGTACTCGTCATTTTAATATCTCTGAGAAAAATTCAATATGCGAATCCAGAAAATGATTCTTAGAGATGTTAAGATTATTATTAATAAGCATTGTGATGCCACAGTGCTTAAAAAAATCCCATTGTTTAAAAGTACATAAACATTGTGCTTATATTCTGGCTTACAGCTGCAAGTCAAAATTAAGGGGGTTGCTCATAGGAATCCTTAATTAAAAAGTAGTTATAAAAAATGTTAATCAATGCTTAATACCATCATCTGGATTAAACACTTACTCACTATTTGATCAAGTGTATACCAAACAGATATTCCACATTTGTAAAGAAAAGGGAGTTGAATCAAAATAAATTATATTTTTGTGTTTTCGACTGCAAAACCGTCTTAAGATACTATCGGATTTAATCTTTAAATTATTTCAATAATATTCAGAACATTGGAGGCTGTTATTCTTAATTATAATTTAATAATACAAATCCTCTTTCGATTTCAAATGGTTTTCATTAAGTACGTTAATGATGCTGACATTTGTAGAAACTATTTGTAAAAATAATTATAAATACTTCATTATTGATGTTAATCCACTATATGATTAAAAAGCTTATTTTTTAATTAGCTCAGTTTTGTACTGATAAGCAGTAAACTGTTATATCAAAGAAGGAGACTTAAAAACATCCTTCTTTTACAATGTATCGCCTTTATACCCTCTAACACACACGTAGTTATTCTTTTACCTCTGACACACCCGTAATCAACCGTACTTTAGTAATTAAAGTCCTTCTCCCCTTTTTTACCGCATTTGCAACCACACCAAAATTTCAACTTTGTTATCTTACTACGCTCAAGTTGCGGAGTTTTGTTTGTACGCACAAGTGATGTCTTCTCTTCAATTTTAAGAGTTCATAAAAAGGTTATTCGAACCTTCCTAGGAAGTTATCGAAGTCTTTCAGACGGAGCAATAACTCGCTGCACGATAGGGTTAGATACTAATTCTACACAATTAGGACCTTATAAACATAATTTGAAAATATTCTGCAATATACCGGGCCGTATGATTCTCACAATGAGAGCGATATAAATGTTTTGATTTGATATGTATCTGTATCCCTTATTTCCAGTTCGCTATCAGTGATTCGCCTTGCTACTTCAAAATTATCGTGTTTCTGAAGTTATAAGATATTACCAATCAGCACATGAGTTCGATTGGGAACAAAAAATAGATACAGAAAAGAAAGAAACACCGATTATTATTAAAAAAACATACCGCTTGTCCCTTCGTGATGGACAGATTTCTATCTCCCTCCCGACTTGGAGCGTGCTTCACGCTCACGAACTACTGAATCACGAACATCGTCACGCGTTACGGTTTCCCGATCCAAACATAATACGTGTCGACTAATAAGTCACGAAGAACAGAGATAGCAAAGGGAGATGAGAGCTGAAATTTTGATGAGCTACCGTTTTGCATTATCTGTTCCTCGTCTTAAATTCGATTTTTTAAGTTTGATCTCCACGGCGTGAATTATACGCTATTTGCTTGCTTTTCGAGCATTTTTTTTAACGTTGAGGATCATTTAAGTAAACGATCATTGAAAAGAATTTTAAAAATAAATATAAAAATTGCTCGTCTTTTAAATTAAGATTTCATGCTCATCAGATGATGGATCATGACGTATTGCATCGTGTAATGCGGTTTTTGATGTCGAGTGGATGATAAAACTGCTTTCTTTCCGCTGAACATTTCATTCTAATAATATTACTCAGCTTTTCTCATTTTCGCATAGCAGAGAAACTATTATTATTATTATTATTATTCACGTTCCTGGTAAATTAAAGCGAAAAATAAAACAATTCGTGAATTGCTTTAATGAATATAGGAAAAATAAAACAACTGATGAATTTTTCCAATATTCTCAAGAATTTCCAATATAAAGCTTCATTTTAAGAAAATTATTTGGAGCCTAACTTTCTCAGGACTGAGTGTTCTGTGCGTAGTTTTGGCAAACATCTTGAAGTAACTCCTTAAAGTCCTTAAGTCCTGATCTGGAACAGGGATCAGCTATGTTCTGGTGTAGATACTGTGCTTAAGAATAACTGCACTTGAAAGAGATTTAAAATCCTCTTTTATTAAATAAATATTATTTACAAATCACTTCCCAACTCGGGAGAGATACAGCAAGTAAAAGACCACACTTGGGTCTAAATGAACAATCAGATACATTTAAACTAAAGCTAAACAGAAATTTAATTGATCTTTGCTCACAGAGCTCTTCGCGGAGTTGGCCTCTAACTAAATGGTGCGTAGCAAGAATTACTAATACTAGCGCACTTGGATTTATTTCAATAAGCAATCACGTAGTAAGCACTATGGCTTAGAAATTATCTGCTAGCTGGTCAGGCGAACGTCGAACAGAATGACCATGATCTGAGACTAAAAGCTCTCTCCCCCTGAGAGGTTTCTACCTCTGGTTTAAATAATACTTGGCTCTACTTCAAATTAGCATACGCTGAAAACGCGCGCTTCTTCTGACGGGAAGTTGAAACTGAGAAGAGATAGAAAGATTTAAATTAAAATAAAACTTTGTTAGTTTAACTAAAACCTTACAACTTAATGAAACGGCAAAAAGTGAATGCGGCATAGCACTTTGCTTTCGGGAAGGCCTGTAAATCTCCCTAATAATATCAAAAGTACGTAATTTTATTTTTAAGTCTACGCTTTACAATTATTCTAAGGTTTATTTTAACTAACACATTTTTTTAATGTTAAATCTGTCCTGTACTTCTGTTTTTGTTCCATCAGCTCCATCAGAAATGTAAATGAAGACGGTTGTAAGAAGTGAGCATATGTATAAGTCAAGAAAAGAGGTTTTGGAACGTTAGTAGCAAATATGTTATTGCATTTCTATCTACTTGCAATTCACGCTGCTTTCAATGAGTGTCTTGGACGCGGACTTTCGATTCTAAGGTTATTCGCTAGGTTGCCTATGTTGGCATTTTCTAGGGTAATTAAATTTACGCCTCAGCAGGCTACCTCTTTTAAAGTGTCCTGATACATTTTGGTCTTTGGTAAAATGTATATTTAGTGATCGCGAATAATTTGGAGTGCAAATTGTCAGAATATCTAATTTACTATTTATGTTTCACGTGTTCACCTTTGTTGTATTCCGAGATTTCGTATGGCCTGCGCACACATTTCAACTATTCATGTGTTGTAAATATGATTTTTATAGTATTGGAAACATAGATATAGACTGACCTTAAGTGCAAGACTGCTAGGTATTTAAGGAAAAAGCTATAATGAATAGATTCATGTTTTAACGTTGTCGCTATATGTATGTAGGTTATGTGATTGTTGTAAGGTGAGAAAACTTCCCACGTAGGTACATCAGTAAATTTTATTTCACCTGGTGCAATTAGAAGCTCTTCAGTATTCCGGCGTTTCCATTTCCGTTTTTTCCCTCTTGAATTAGTGCTTCAGACATATATGCTTTCCTTGAGTCAATTATTGTTAATTAGTTCATCTTGTTATACAGTAAACTCTTGCCGAACGCGATGTTACATCATTGACAAATCGGGTACGGCAAAATCACGTTCCGCAAAGTTAACTCTGTATAGAAAAAACGGGTTAGGTATAATTCAGATTAAGAAAGTAATTGCAATCTGTATGCTTAAACCTAAATATTATAGTAGTAGCAGCATACGTCCTGCAGTATAAAACACAAATATTTTTATAAATGTGTTGATTTCATCAACACGTATCTAAACAAATTTCTGTTTTCGTATAATATAGGAAATAGGCTGCTCATTATAAATATTTCACCCTTTTCACAACATTTTAAGGCACTCTCAAAATGTACTAATTTACGATACTAAATTTTATTTTATTTGTATATAAAAACAATTAAAAATATAAAAAAGATTCATGTATAAAAAAGAAGATAAAGATTTATGTATATATGTATTAATGATTTATGTATAAAAAATGTAATTTTAAACTTCTAAAAAACATTTTAAGACATTCTCAAGATTTAACAAATTACGTTACTAAATTTTAGATCATTTGTATATAAAAACAATAAAAAATATAAAAATGATTAAAATAAACTGGTTAACATTAATTAAGAAAAATCACAAAAAGGACTATTACTCAAAAAGTTACACGTAGAATTTAATGAAATTAACCCACAGTATACAACACATAGTAAGGTACAAAATAACATGAAAAGAAATTACCAGACAAGTTATGGTGTTATAGAAATTATCATATGTGTAAAGTGAACAAATCGGATGTGTTAGCTTGGTAGGTGGGTAGATTACGGAAGACGGGGACGCCTGGTGTCTAACAGGTAAACAGGCATGTGTCCCGCGTCCTCCTCCAGCTAGAGCAATAGCTCACTGGAGCCCCACAAGGCTGTAGTGTGAGTTTATTGAGGTTGTCAAAGGGAAGTACATGGCTCTACAAGGGCGTTAGTAGAGTTGTATTACAGATTGAAGAGGTAAGCTGTGGTGTTACGGATGGTAAGTACTTAAAGTAAAAATGCAAAAATATATACACATAAAAACACATAAATACACATAAACAAATAATACACAAGACTCAAAGTGCAAAATACATAAACACACAGTACATAAAACAGGTATATACACATAGTCACTTAAAGCACAAAAAGACATACATTCATATTAATACGCATGAATACAGATGAGAATGCACTGGTACATAAAGGAGCGAAAGGCACAGTACTTGCGAATTATTAGTATTGCACACTTTAAATTGGTGGGCATGGGAGCTTAAACATACAAAGTTGTTGTGCTGAGCAGATGTTGTAAATACTAGTCCATTGGACTTAGTGGTGGAGCTTATCGTCAGTACACCAAAGCATGGAGTCCGAAGTCTGCTGACCGCGTCATTTTAGCATTGTTGGCAAAGATGTGTGCCCAATGCCGCGATGGTATTAATGATGCTGGAGATTGAATTAACCGCTCCTTTATGCGTTATAAGGAACCGGTGATAGGCGTCCCTTTCATATGTAGGTAGCGGGAGATGGTGTGCAGCCGTTAAAGGACATTCAAATACGTAAGGAAACTTTCGGGAGGTAATTGAAAGTCCGTCTTCCTGTCTCGCATTCGTGCATTCTCGTTGCCATTGGTTCATTCCATGCTCTCGTAGGAGGCCCTTTAGCTAATAGGAGATTGCAGATACGGTGATGAGTTGGACTGTCGGGTTGGAAATTGCATCTTTGGCCAACGTGTCTGCAGCCTCGTTGCCCTCATTATCTGCATGGGCTTTAACACATACCAGGTTGAGATTGTATTGAGGGTGTTGCGTAAGGAGACGTTGGGGACTGAGTATGAGCGGTGAGACATGATGATGATTCTCAAGTGCAAGTAAAGTTGACAGGCTATTGGTATCGATGGTTGCTCGTGGGATCTGGTTATCTATCAGATGTTGCACTGCAGCCGTATTTGCCAGCACTTCAGCCTGGAAGATGCTATTGTGAGTGTTAAGATGTCCTTGCCAGTTGTATTCAATTTTGCCATTCTCATAGTGCACAAATGCACTGTCTACACCATTTTCCTGCTTTGAACCGTCTGTGTAGATCTGTGTCCCGGTTCGTAGGGAGTGTGTTAGGGTGTGAGTCTGTTGCTTGTCAATTCTCATGTGGATTCCACTTTCTTTGAGAGCTGGATGTGTATGAAGAGAAGTGGAGGGATGTTCGAACTGGACTGGACTGAACTTGGTATTTCCGAAAGTTGCATCTTTGCGTAGGTGGATCAGTTTAATGAAAGTTGCTCCATCTCTGCTTTTATATGGAGTGGTAACATGCCGGCTAGAACTGCTGCTGCCCTGGTGGCGGTTCTGCGGTATGCTTTCTTTAATTGCAGGGCGAAGGCGCATTGCATCATCGCAAGTTGCCTGACCTTGCGAGCTTCCATTGGCTGCGCCCAGATCATTGCAGCGTATAAAGCTATTTTTTCTGCAACTGTGAACTATAGCACCTTTCGGATGGGGGGTTTTTGGCCTCAGTTGCGACCTCGAAATTGCCTTGCTATGCGGGCGATAATGCGACTTCAATTTTCAAGTAAGGTTCAATGGTAATTTCCTTCTTTGATCGAATTTTTAATTCAAATATATCACTCATATAAATATGTATAAAAGTGATTTTTCTGTACTTAAAATTGCATCCAAAATAAAAATTTTTTGGCAATTTCTATTCGAACTTCAACAAGTTCTAAAATGAAACTTTGTAAAAATAATGAGATTCTAACATCCTATTCTATTATAAATTTAGAATCTTTATCCAATGCTCCATATTTTGTAAATCTTGAAACATGAATAACGCTCTCCAAATATCCAGTAGTTCTTTTTTCAAATTATCTAGAATTTTGAAAAATTATGAATTTTCTTTGAAATAGGATTTTTTAATATTTGAGTATGACGATGTTCCGGATTCAGATATCCAAATTTTTAATGTTTGAAGTATTTTGTGGTATTTTTGGTTTTAAATATATCATAAGTTGATTAAGTATTTCTGTTTTAATTTGATTTAAAATATCTTTAAATAATGTAGAACCTTGCTTCGATTTAGACATCTCAGTTTTTCTTTACACCTGAGTTTGAGTTTTAGATCTGACTAATTCTTTTTCAATTATTAATTTGATTAATTTGTGTTTTTGTTAAATATAAACCATAATTTGGAGTTTTAGATTTACCAATCTGCAAATTTGTTCTCTCTTTTTTATTATGAGCAGATTATAATTTACTAATCTGTCCATTACGCATATAAACTTTCATTTTTATTATATTACTCATTTATTAAGGAAAAGGAATTTATCATAATATTATTTAATTTCCTTATTAGATATGACACTATTTTTATTTAATTTATTTAATAATGTGACAATTTATTTATACAATTTCTTAGATTTACTTCCTTAACATATTTTACCAGTTAATTTTTCTAAATATCTAACTGATAAATAACCCATACCATATTTATATTATTTATATGAATATGGCCATAAAGCATCTGTGTACTTTTTAAACTGATCGAATTTATTGTTTATTAAATGTTTATTTAATTTTGAAAGAGATTCATTACGTGAATTTACGTTTTCATTACGTGAATTTACGTCATTCATTTCATTCATTCAAGATTTCGCCCATTCTGAGGATCTTATATCTGTTCCAGCCTTATCTTTTAACTCCTTTACGTTTTCAATAAAATAATTATTGTCTCAAAACTTTCTTCGGTTTGTTCATTGGGTAATTTAAAGGTACATTTATGAAAATGTTTATCTGACGTTTCATCAAAATCATATAAATGAACTCTTTTTTTTCGTTTGCGTTTTAGTTGTAGTTTTTCATTAAATAATATTTCAAAATACCTGCATAATCTAATTTAGGTCTTGAAGATTTAAACAGCCAATCTTCTAACGGAGGAAATGATAGTTTTTTATGTAGCATCTTGAAAGTTTTTGACAACCTCTGTACTTGATTTTTCGTATTTTTCTATTTCTTTATTAACAGGTTGATGAAATTCCTCTAGCGTTTTTGAATGTTTAATTTTTCGTTTTTTCGATTATAATTTTTTCTTCTAATTTCTGCTTGTAATTTCGTTTAGTATCATTTTCTTTCTCTCCTTAATTTTCTTCCTTTTTTATCTCTTTCATTTATATAAAAGAAATTTTACTTATAGTAAAATAGACAGAGAAGATTTTTACTTATAATAAAACCATATTTACTCATAGTAAATTAGGATAAAAAATTAATAATTAAGAATTATACTGAGTCCCATGAATTTCATCATTCAAATCACTATGCTTTATTATCAAAATGGCCTTTTAGACGCCAATAAAAATGAATATTTAAGAAATAATTAAGAAATTACAGGTCTATCAGGATCGGGAAAAAAATTAACACTGAAAATTAATATATGATTTATTAGAGTATGGCATATTATTTGTATGCAGAAGATAATTATATGATTAAAAATATATTAAATTATAAGAAAATTGTACTACTTTTGAAGATATAGGGAAAAAAGGTATAAATTGTAAAGATTTTCAAAAAAACATTTTTTTAATTATTTGGTAAATTTAAAACGGAAGAAATAAAATTTACTTCGGATTTAAATGATTTTATTACTCTAGTTGAATTAGCTCCATTACTTAAAAATTTGATTATTATTGATAACTGCGTAACTGAGGGGAAAAAACACCACTATAGTTGTTTTAATCACGTGTAGAAAGTAAAATGTATCCCTAATATGTATAACACAAGTTTATTACTCAACACCTTTAAGTATAAAAAATACCTGCAATTATTTTATATTTTTTAAGCTTCAACCAAGGGAAATTCAACGTATTATGAGAAAAAATAAATGGTCTTGAAGAATTGTACAAAAAATGTGTACAAAAATCATATGATTTATGTTAGATTTAGTTGATCCAAAACTAGAACATTTGCTGCTAAAGGTACACATGAACATATGGACATATGGAACATAGGACATATGTTGCTACTAATTAAAACAGAAATGAGAAACAAATGTTAATTGGAAGCATTTCTAATACTGCTTAATAAACAAGTACATGATACATTTTTTTTTTAATGTAAATAGGTGCTAATTTTTGCCTGGGACAATGTCTCATGCAACTCATTAAAGGTTCCTCAGTAAGAAGTGCAAAGTTTTGCAATGCCTCTAATAAAGCGTTTTCTTCTATCTTCATTTTGGGTCAATCTCCATTACAAAATCAGACAGGTTCCTGTACCTCATTTAACAATTTCCTTAACTTCTTTCTCGTTAAAGGCTCTTTATCTTCTTCAGTATCGCTGCTTTCACCGTCTGCTGCAGGTGTTACAAGATCAGCCAGTTCTTCCTTTTTCATTTCACTATCGTCATTCTCCACTAATTTTTTTATTTCTCCTTCTTTCATATCTGAAAATCCTCCGCCACCTATTGCTTTTGAAGTTTGTATGATTTGTTTGGCCTCATTTTTAATCGACGGAAAACCTTTAAAATTGTTGACAACATCTGATCAGAGCTGATGCCAACAACCTTCATTGCTGATGAATTCATTTGTTCTCAAGCGACTTTAGTCATTTCTATGCAGTGTCTTGTGTTGAATTGCTTCCGAAATGTGCCACTAGTGTTCTTCGTATAGCGCTTTATTTGCATAGATATATAACTCTGCCTCTAATAATAGGCTTTGAATGTTTTGTCCATTTGGATTAAGGAAGTGGTTTTCGGCCTCTACATTTGAATGTAATGTTTTGAAGGCTTCAGAGCAGCATGGAAGATTATCGAGAATTAGAAGAATTTAAAGCTTATGTTTTTCTATTCTAAGAAATCTTTGATTCCTTTAATGAACAAACTTTCAAACGAGTCATTAAAGAGGACAATCACAACGCTGCCGATGCTCTGCAACGAATCACGTAAAATTGAAATCTTCGCATTCAACAAATTAAATAGAGATAATTAAGATAACACGTATATCAAATCTACGTTCAGCAAATCTACGTTCGGCAAGGGTTTTCGATATGGATAGAGACAAACTAAAAAAAGTTTATTTTTTTGCCTGTTGTCAGATTTACATTATATGAATACTTGTCGTTTAAAATTATGCAAAACTTTTGATCATCATCTTCATATGAAAATTTATGTTGTTTAATTAAGGACAAAAATATAATAGTTGCTTTAATAAAAAAAAAATCTGCAGGCCATGTTTTGGAAAAAAATGATGAAAGAAAAGTACGCAAAGGAGGATATTGTTTTCAAGAAAAATGAGACACTGTGTACTTTTACTACGTTGTGCGCAATTATATTGCTTGTTTATTCGTATTTGCAGGAAGACAATAAGAGCTCCAAGAGAAGACTTATGTTTGCCATTGAGAAAGGAATAATAAACAAAATTTGAAATATCTTCATGGCGAACTGTGGAAAAAAAATTTAAGTTTCTCAGATTTAGTTTACAGTGACTCATAATTGTTTTACAGAAGCATATATATATATATATATGAAAGTAATTAATAAGCCCAAGACTTGCGCTAAAGCTGCAAAGTAATAAAGCAATAATTCACAATTATAAAATAAAAAGAAAACTCTCCATATTACATCTCCAAGCAAGGGAAATTCAATTTAAAAACATCATTGAAAAGGTATTTTTCAGAATTTAAAAAAATTTATAGAAATTTCAGTCCTCCTTGCTTTAAACACAGTTAAGGAAAAACTAAATCGCAAAAATGCGAAACTCAAAAGTAAACTTTTTAAGTATTGAAAAACCAGATACTGTTATTGATAGCAGATTAATCGACTTATCAAGCGGATAAACCAATCTACAATCAATTAACAGTAACTAAAATAAGAGAGAGTGTTTCATCTTACTTCGAAGTAAGCATCAAATTATTTGCTAGATTCAAATCACTAATTGATACTCAATCAAAATAAAGATATTAGTCACTAAACCAAAAGAATCCTGTTAAAAAGCAAACAATCTTTAAGATTAAAATTTTTACTAAGAACACAATTAATCTAAACGAGATGCTTACTTTAGAAGACATATCCCCTACACTCTCTTTTCATTTCAAAAACAAAAGTAAAAACAAAAGTAGATTCAGGAACAAATTTTAAAAAAATCATAAGATGATTAAAAGAAATTGGGCTTATTAATTTACTTTTAATTACTTTTATTATGAATATAAATTCAAACAAATAGCAGATACATTTATGCAGATTTTTCATTTTTTAAAATTTAATGCAGAGCGATAACATTTAGTGGCAACAATTTGAAAAGTGAAACGGGCGTTCAGAGTGAATCGACGCAAAATCGCAAAACGAAAGTAATAGTGCTTCGGGACTAAATCTCTTTGGACTAAAAAATCTGAAAGGATTCAGATTTTAGATTACGTCCAAAGGGATCTTGCTTAATAATATAATAACTTGCCGAACGAAACAAACATTAAACTAAACCCAATACGAACACAAAAACCAACCCAATAGAATTGCAATAGTCAACCCTATACAATTCCATTAACCCATCCAGTACAGACCCAATAACCAACACAGTACAATTCCAAAAATTCTAATAGCCAACCCAATGCCACTTCAATTACCAACAAAGAAACATAAGCACTAAATTGAAAAGTGAATCGGACATTTTTGTGAAACGACGCAAAACGCCCAAACGAAAGTAATAGTCCTTCGGGACTACATCCCTTTGGACTAAAAATCTGAAAGGTTTCAGATTTTAAAGGGGCGTTTTTTAAACATTTTGTATGTCACTTTTATTTATTGAATATCCTGTTCTTCGCATTTAAACCATAAAATTCAGTTAAAGAACAATATCGCAAAATAATTTTAAACTGAGCACATCTTTAGAATTTCCTACACACAGTCTCACGCGCTACAGATAAAAATGTTTTTTTCTGTACAATGTTGCCATTGCCCGCTTTGAAATCCTCGAGTTTGTTCATCAAAAATTGGTTAAAGTTTTACAAAATATGAAATCGTTAATAAAACAAATTCCAAATTTCAAATTTGGGCTTCCAGATGCCTATATTCGCAGCAGGATTACGGCTTTCAAAATTCGATGGCTTTAGGTACCGTCGTTTTATCACAATGCGAGAAGCATACATACATTTATGCACATTCTTCATTATTTAATTTTTTTAAATATAATACTGGGTTGCAATATTTTGTGGCAACAGTTTGAAAAGTGATACAGATTTTTAATGTTTCCGACGCAAAATCGCAAAACGAAAACAATAGTCCTTCAGGGACAAAGCCCCTTTGGACTATTAAATTCGAAATTCAAAATTCGGGCTTTATTATTTAATTTCAAATTTATTTAATTGCAGATTCTTCATTATTTAATTTCTTTAGCGCAAATTCCCGCTCTGAGACACATAGCCTCTTTTGGGCTGAAAAACAATTACTGTAGTTGTTCCAGCAGTAGAATTATTTGTTTCAGCTAGAAAATAATGATGTTTTCAATATAAGGGTAGTGAAAAGGTAAAACTTAAAAATTCATGAAAATGTAAGGCGTAATAAAAGCCGTGCCAGTTTCTTTTCTTTAAACTTACTTTATTACCCATCCTTAAACTTCGTATCTGAAATTATAGAAAAGGTGTAAAAATAATTTTACCATGCTCTGTTCTTCGTTCCTCCAGGAAATGAAGATAGGTCAAGTTGAAAATGAATTTCTGCTACTATTCTTCGCAAACTTCCTTATTTTAGTCACGAAAATGATAGCAAAATGTAATTAATAGAAGCCAGGAAGTTTTTAATGAAAATTTTATGTGTAGACGGAAGTAATACAGATGCCTTAATAGCCTATCATTACCTCTAATTGAATTCAAATATTCATGTTAAAGTACTGCATAAAATGAATCTGAGACACAGAAATAGTCATCTCTACATCTAGAAAGTACATTACACTAATATTTTTAGAAGTTTTCGTTCTTGGTATGCAACGGTTAAAAAAAAGATCAAAACTAATTCTTAAACACACATTATGACAAAACGGTAATGAAATTATGAAAGCATGAAGTATTTTTTATAGTACATTCCCATAGTTTAAGAATGTGCTTAAAAAGGGACAGATATGTATTAAGTATACATTTCCTTAACAACAAGCTGATCAAAACACGAACCTCTTTAGGCTAGATTTTTTTTTCTATTAATATTCTTATGAGCCATATCATTTGCAGTTGTTAGAAAAAAAGAATTAAAATCATGAAAGCTACTTCTGTTACAGCAAATGCAATTCTAAAAATAAAATCTTACTTTACTTTATCCTCCTGTTTACGCCTCCGTTTAATTATATTTACGCTTTAAGGATCCCTTTTCTTTCCTGTTTTGATGCTAGCATAGCTTTATTGGATTATTTTGAAGTTCTGGGGTAGTGCTTGTGTACACTGCGCAAAAAACAAAAAGGGGGGGGGACGGTTCTATATCTCCCGTTCTAGTGAGCCGATTGACGAAATTTAACTTGCGTCTTTCATGTCTCGAAGGCAGGATATGCACTAGATTTATATATAGCATTGTTCTAATACAGGTATTTTGACCCAAAATCGGACTTTTCCTGAAATGACATGCCAATTGTTTTCCATATTTCGATTCTACGACTCAAAGTATGCCAAACTGCAAAGTTTTGTAAAAATCGTGCGAGTAGTTTTTAAAAATAATTTTTGCTTCTCTATGTTAATTGAATTTGGTGTATATTTATTAATATCTTCTTTTTTTTATTAAACTTATCTTATTTTTCCTTTCCCTATTCGAAATTTAGGTTCATTCCAAATAAAATTCGCTTTATTTTTAAAATTTCTATTTTTAAATAATTAAAAAAAATTTTTTTTTAAATTTGAATTACAACCAATAAAATGTTTGCCATCATCTTAAAGTAGATGTATTTCTAAGCATACCGGCAAAAAATTCGACTTTTTTTATTCAAAATTTCCTAAGATATACTCGAATTTACATTCTGGGGCGTTTTGAAATTTGGCGTATTTATTATAAGCGATAATACAAAAATATAGTTTACGCACTCTGTTAAAATTATTTGAAAGTATGAACGGGAACTTTTTTCCGCTCGTGGTGAAGGAAAAAAAGGAGAGGAAAATAGGTTGCTTTAAATTAGGAAGTTCGCCAAGTAAATTATTCTTGGTGCAAACTGAAAAAACTGCACCAAGGTAAATTTTAAAATTTCTCCATTAATTTCGAACCAAGTTTTACAAAATTTAGTATCTAGGCATAATTTGAGTCGTAGAATCGAAATATGGGAAAAAATTGGTATGTCATTTTAGAAAAAGTCCCATTTTGTGTATCAAAATACCTATGTTAGAACAATGTTATATATAAATCTAATATATATCCCAAGTCACTCTTTCGAGACATGAAAAACGCAATTTGAATTTCGTCTTTTTTTTTTTTTTTTAAAGCGCAGTGTACCTATAGTGGGCCAAGAATCAACAGTGGGTCACCTATTTTCAAGACTAAAAAATGGGCTTCATTACCTTAATTAGATCAGAGACGGCAAAGTATGGCCCGCTGTCTGTTTTAATCCATCGGGCGGCTTAATATTGTTTTCTTACATAAACACACATTTCTTACACAAGCAAATTTTGGCTAAGTCAAATTACGCTTTCTAACTTCGGATTTTCGAGTTGAGAAGTTGTGAAGAATGACCGCATGTCGTACTGCTGAGTTGCATATTCTCATTTTGTTGTCTGCCATTACCGTAGAACAAGCATTGCCAGTTCTCTCAGTTTTGCTTTATCGACCTAAGTAGTATTTATTGTCTGTCAGGTCTATCAACTTTCTGTTCTTTTCATTTTATTTAATATTTGGCGTTGCCATGTCGAACGGTTTTAAAGTAGAATGGCGTGTGAGATTTTTGTCACATAAATAAATAACAAAGTATCGTATGGACTAAGATAAACCCAACCCAAAGAAAATGAAGTTTCCCGTGTGTGGTTCAGGTTATCATATCATATCTTCTTAAAATTCATGTGTTCTTCAGTAGCTTTTTATTCGATTTGGCTTTGACCACATTGTGTTATGTTTATTATGCAATGACATAATAGCTATGCGAAAAGAGTGCAATATACGTCGTTCTTATCAAGATGAGTACGCGACTCAGCGCTCAAACCTCGCAGAAAATGAATGATTATTAAAATTATAAAATTTAAAAGGAATGGTTTCATCACAGCGGAATTTTTCCCTAAAGTTAAAAAATGATAATAAAGCAGTTAACTAAAATCAGCTTATGAAAAGTTCATTTATTAGCCGAAAGAGTTTACCAACGGTGAATTAAGTAAATCATGTTTGCTTATGGTAGCTGAAGAAATGTGTCGAAAGAAATTTGGTTTGTTTCGATATGTCAATTTTTCCACGAAAACAATTGTTAGGAGATCTGAGAACATCGGGAGCTACATCAAGAATTAATTAAGAAACAATGAAAAAATTTCAAATGGTTTTCATTGGCTGTTGATGAGTCGGTCGACAGACATTATTGATACTCTCTAATGGCTATTCTTTACTGCAGTTGTCAATATTGACTTCAAAGCGACTGAAGAATTGCTTCTATGAATAGTGTACATGGGAACAACTGCAAGCGAAGATATCTTTAAGGAAACTGAGGAATTGTTAACACAATATAATTTGTAATGGAGTAGGTTTAAATGTGTCCCAACTGATGGTAAACATGCGTGTGGAACAGGAAAGGATTAGTTGGACAAATTTTTAAAGCTTTTGATGAAGCTAAACATTCAAAACCTCTGATAATTCATTGTGTTACTCACGAACTGTTCATTAATTCTGTAAAAAATTTCAAATATTAACGAAATAATTGAGTCAGCGGTTAATATTATTCGCTCTAGTGGACTCAGTCGTCTTCAGTTTCGTGATTTATTTAGGGATCAATGCAGAATATGTTGATTTATCACATCATGTCCGAGTTCTGGAAGCATTATTTGGTAATATACACCCTACAGCAAGCATTTCGATGAGACAGCAATGGAAAAGTTTTATTGAGATTTTTTTAGCTCAGGCAAGTAACAGAAATTTGTCTAAATGAGAAAAACTGCCCACAACTACTACATCGAAAAATGAATGGATATGTAAATTAGCTTTTGCTAAAAACATCATGGTATATCTTAACGAATTTAACTCAAAATTACAGGAAAAAAAAGTGCTCATATGTGAAACGCATTCTATCGTAAAGCTACCTCGTCGAAAACTTGTATTGTTTAAAACGCAAATCTCATTAAACAAGTTTAATCATTTTCTTATAATGTAAAAAATTTCAAATATTAAGGAAATCTCCATTCATCAAAAAACTCGTGGCGGATATATTTTCTGAATTAAAATACAGTTACAACAGCATTTTTCGGATCTTGAAGCAAGTGCAAAATGTATTTCCATATTTCAAAATCCAATTCACAGTACAAATGAGGAGCTTCCGTACGACCTTAGCTGAAAGTGACCTATCTCAAAAAATGATGATACGCTTAAAAATAATGTGTAAAGAACTTAATCTAACCCGCTTCTATAAATAAATTTTGGAAGATACATACGATCAATTAAAATCATATGTAAGGGGATTTGTACCTGTATATGAGAGTTCTTACCAATGTGAAAGAACATTTTCAAAAAAAAAAAAAAAGTTATGTAAAGTCGCAACGCAGATCATTGTTAACAGATAAGCCGTTTGCAAACAATTTAAATGATAGACAGTATTCTAGACAATATAGCAACAAATGATTGTTTGGCGTACTTATCTATGACGTTAAAAATTAAAAAGCACAATTTTAATAGCTTACTATTTTATTTTATGAGCCGAAAGGTTGTATTACAGAGAAGCACTGAAACAAAGAGGTATTTTGATTCTTTTTTTTGCTTTCTTTAAGAGATAAATAGTGATCAGCTATAGTAAAATCTTTCATAGCGATACCAAAATAACGGCCTTTTTGAAGGTTAGATTTAAATCCGAAATATAAACCTATGAAATTAAAAAAAATGTGATAGTAATAAGCTTTATTCAACTAATAAATTATAAAGAATGTAAAAATAAATTGCCAGTCCTTGTTTATCCGTTGTGATGTCGCCGAACTTCCGAAGTGGAAGACATGAGACAGTTTGTCTTCTAAGAATTTATTATAAAACCTAAACATTAAATTTTCGTGTTAAAACAAGGTCAGAAATAATGTTCTAAGAAAAGCATTTCTTTTACAAACGGAAAATTTTCACAGACGTGAGAATGCGTCCTTCTATTTCAACATCTCAGAACAATCTCATTTCAACTTCTTTTTGCTCTTTAATTGAGTAATGAAAATATCACAGGGATGGAATCCAATCTCATTTTCTGAGAACCTTCCCTTCTATTGAGAAAAATTGCTGACAGGCTAGTGAATATATGGGTGTTTTGTTCATGGAAAAAAAAACCGTTAATTGCAAACGCATATTATAATGGCACAGTGTCAATAAAAGCAGAGTCTAGTACAAAGAACTTGTAGAGTTCTTAAGTTATTTCGAAGCAAGAGACATGAAAAATGAACAACGCCTTCACCGGGAATCGAACCACAGACCTTTCGGTTACACGTCGAGCGCGCTGACCACTACACCACGAAGGCGTGCGAAGAAAGCAGGAGAAATTCCTTATATACTCCCACTTTTAAAGGGTGACTGGGGATTAGGGGACCCAATCGTCAAATCGTGGTGGTGAGAATCATCATACACCACCTTTTTTAGTTCGGGCGCAAGTGTAGAGGTTTTAGGTTATTTCGAAGCAGGAAACATGAAAAATGAGCAACGCCTTGGCCGGGAATCGAACCACTGATCTCTCGGTTACGCATCGAGCGGGCTAACCACTACACCACGAAGGCGTGTGACGAAGGCGGGAGAAATACCTTATAAACTTCCGAAACAGTTCACACTGAGAGACGCCATATTTACTTTGCTGACACTTGAAAAGACGTTAAGAACATTACATAGTTTTTAGCGTAATTTGTTGCCTATAATCACGTTTGCAGATGATGAGTCGAGTGACGAAGATTTTTTTTTTAAACACTGCCGAGTCCCTGTCTGACATCTTGGATTTAGTTACATGTTCGGAGAAGATTAATATTAATGAAAAGGATTTGCGAGCTTATATGGATGTATACAAGCTTGTTGCCATCACAGTCTTTCAGTATGACTACGAAATAATCGAACAAGAAAAAAAATGAGAAGGAGAGGAGAGAATGGAAATGAAGACGACGCGCGAATGAGGGAATTGCGTGGAAGGAAGTTGATGAACGATTGCAGTTTTGATCTGCTAAGCAATGTTCACTTGTACCAGTACATGATGTTATGAAGCTTCATTATATACGCAGCGAATTTCCAAATCTCCAGCGGCAATTTCGTAAGCAGGCAGGCAAAGTCGTACGTCATGCCACTAGGAAATGCTTAGCTTTCATATAATATAAAATACGATAATTTTAAAACGTTATTTAGTTTTATTTTTCTTAAATATAAAATCATGTGTATGTGTTTTAATTTTAAATAATTTGTACGATTTTCAATATTTAATAATGGCCGATAGATAGAAAAATGCAATGAATATACTTTGCAAGCTACAATATTTATAGATGCTATCACAAAAATTCATCGAGAAGTTTTAGAAAAAGATATTCAGTTATTCGAAAAAAATCTCTTATTCAGAATCGATGAGGTCCTGTTGCCTATGGTTCAGAGAGATTCTACTATTAAAAGTATGTATACACTTTCTCTAAAAGTAAAAAGTATTCACATTAAAATGCAACATTTCTTTTTAAGAGAATGCATACAATTAACATTTTGTTAATTCTGCTTGAAAGATGTAAAATGAATACATTTATTAATTTTATGAAGCTAATAAAATTTTGAATCGTTATTTTTAAAATTATCCTAGTATTAGTTGGAATGGTATATCACTAGAATTATTTGAGATGTATATTAATTTTCAATTCTCACATTTGTAATGTTTAATTTGTATTCGATTTCTATACATTGCATTCCATTTTAAGATCGTCAGAATGAGAAATAGTTCATATGAATAATTATTGATACTTTAATGGCCTGTTACTAGAACAACCAAGATTTAGCGTTGATGATAGGTTTAATATGCTTTACTGTAGGACAATCAATGAAAGAAAGGAGCAGAAGTATGTAGAGGAAGAATTACAATCAGTCATAACGGAAGTTCAGAATGATAGTTGTTTTCTGTCAATAACTGTTGTGTTATTGTTGTTGCATATGCTCACTTGTCTGATTATAGTCAGCCCAAGTCCACGAAATTCCTCGTGGGAAGGAGCACAAGATTACGCCTGTCGTTGGCACCTGACAGGTGACAATGTGATTTGGCTCAGTTCCGCCCCCAATTTTGAGGGAGAGCACCCCGGAGGGCGGACGGGTCCGAGGGTCTCCCACCCCTCTCCCCTTGAGGAATCCAAGCTAGTGATAAATATTAAAAAGCTGTTAAAAGTTTAGCAGCCTATGTTTTAATAGGCACAATGGCGAAGCTGTGCGAGATATCGAATTTGTGCAATTCTGCGAATTTTGAAGTGGAAACAGATCGTTATGTACACTTGGAAAAAATAAATAAATAAATAAAATAAAAGGATAGTTTTGTATCTCTCGTTCTACTGGGCCAATTGACGAATTCAATTTGCGTTTTTCATGTCTCGAAAGCGCGACTTAGGATATATATTAGATTTATATATAGCAATGTCCTAATATAGGTATTTTGACACAAAATCAGACTTTTCTGAAATGATAGGCCAAATTTTTCCATATTTCGATTCTACGACTAAAATTATGCCAAACTGGCAAGTTTTGTAAAAATCGCAAGAGTAGTTTCTAAGAAATTAGGCTCAAAATTTTAGCTCCCCAATATTAATTGAATTTGGTATATATTTGTTAATATCTCCTTTTTTATTAAACTTATTTTATTCTTTCTTTCCTATTTCAAAATTTAGGTTCATTCCAAATAAAATTCGTCCGTTTTTTATGATTCATTTTTAAAATTTGCATTTTTAAGTAATTTTTATAAATTTTTCGAAACAAATTTTTTAATTATAACCTATAAAATTTTTAGCATCATCTGAAAGTAGATGTATTTCTAGGCACACCTGCAACAAATTACAGTTTTTTATCCAAAATTTTATAAGATATACATGAATTTACATATTGGTGCGTTTTGAAATTTGGTATATTTGTTATTAGCAATAATAACGCCAAATGTGGTTTACACACTTTGTTAAAATTAATTGTTGCACTTTGTTAAAAACAAGTATGAAAGATGACTTTTTCCCGCTCGTCTATAATGAAAAAAAAGAAAGGAAAATAGGTTGCTGTAAATTAAGAAGTTCGCCAAATGAATTATTCTTGGCGCAAACTGAAAAAAAAATGTGCCAGGACAAATTTTTGAATTTCTATGTAAATTTCGCACCAAATTTTATAAAATTTAATATTTAGACATAATTTGAGTCGTAAAATCGAAATATGCAATACAAAATTGGCATGTCTTTCAGAAAAAGTCCGATTTTGTGTCAGAATACCTATATTAGAACAATGCTATATATAAATCCAATATATATTTTAAGTCGCGCTTTCGAAACATGAAAAACGCAATTTGAACTTCGTTAATTGGCCCAGTAGAACGGCACATACAGAACTTTCCCCCTTTTTTTGGGAGGGTCGCAGTATACATTGGCAATACAGATGTTTCAGTATCAACGATCTTCAGCTAAAATAATAAAACTGCAGAAATAGAGGAAAGAAAATTGGACAAAGAGAAGGAAAACTTAAAGAAAAAAAATACTACATGTGAAGACAATTCAAAAGCTCCCTTCGATTCTTCCATCTCTCTTTCATTCGAAGCTTTTAAATCGAAAGTATAGAAGTATTAGTTCGTTTAATGCTGGAAGTGATGAAGGGGGGTGAACTATCCTAAAAGAATCTGAAGAACAATCTGTGCTTGTATCACTCTTTCAAAGGAACAATCAAAGAAGAACAATCTGTGCTGGTACCACTCTTTCAGAGGTAACGAAACGTGCAACAATAGTGTGATTCAAAAATTAAAAGAGAGTTTAATACTCACTAATGTACTGAAGCCAACAAAAAGTAATGGTTTTGTAATAATGGAAAATGTATTCGTGTTTCCGTATAACTATTTCAGGTATTCTTAGATGGGTCGATCGCCTGGAAGGGGACCTCGTCACTTTAAGAGTGATTAACTGGAAGACCATGGCCAACAAAAAGGAGGCCGAAAATCCTTGAGAAGGCCAGGGCCCACCCCTGGTTGTTATACCACTGAGGAAGAAAGAATTTCAGATATTGTTGCACTAGTAAAACTTAATTATAGTATACACAGCCCTCCAAAAGGTAAAAAACAGCATGTTTTTCAAAGTTCACCATTATAAAAATGTCAGTAACTTTTAAATGCGCAGTTCATATGCATGGCAGTAACGAAGTTTAAGAAAATATATGCAAAAACAATAGCTACTACTTTTATTTTATAGAAATGAATATTTATATAGAAGTTGGAGAAAAATAAAAAAATTGTAGTTTTTGTTCACGAGTGTTGATCTTCAGTTGTTATTATAGTTTGATGGACAATGTCCAGAAGAGTTTATAAATATTCAGAACAAGTAATTTCCCCGATTCGTTGAGGTGGCGGGGGATCGGATGGATGGAAATGGGGATGTCACAAGTTGGTGCTCCTAGATGTATCAACGTCTCTCGTAGTGTGGTCCACTGACTATGGAATCAGTTTGAATCCGAGGATTCTATAGTTAGAAGACATGTTCCATGCAGACTTAGATTTACAACGCCTGCGTAAAATCGTTATTTAGCTCTTTCGGCCCGAAGGAGAAATAATATTACTGTGCCGGAGCTTATGGCTGATCGTTAAATGGAAACAGGAACAAGAATCTAAGCTACTACAGTGCACAGACGCCTGCACAATGCAGGTCTGTATGCAAGACGACCAATTCTTTGTGTCCGCTTGACCCGAGGACACAGAGATGCCCGTTTATGTTCGACAAAAGAGCACGTCTCTTAGACCAGCCAACAATGGGTGTCTGTTTTCTTAACAGACGAGTCCACGTTCATATCGGAGAGTGATTCAGGTAGTCAGCTGATCTGGAGGGAACAACGCACCAAATACAATCAATCCCACATTGTGGAAAGACACAATTACAAAGGTGGTGGAATAAAGGTTTGGGCTGGGATCTCTCTCGATGGTCACACTGACCTGCATGTCTTCCATGGAGGAACTTTGACCGGTGTGAGATATCGAGACAAGATCCTTGATCAATATGTCCGGCGGTATGCCTCTGCTATTGGTTCTGGATTTCTTTTGATGGACGACAAAGCACAATCGCACCGAGCTCGGGTTGCTGAAGAATATCTTCAGAGTCACGATATGGAGCGGATGGAAACTTGAATCCGATAGATCATATTTAGCACTACCTCGGAAGACAGGTTGTTGCTTTAAAACCTCCTCCTAAGTTGTTACATGAGCTTAAACAAAGATTTCTCTGTGTCTGGTCGTTGTTTCCCATTTCACTGACTGACAATTTAACTGACAGCATGGAACGTCGCTGCTGCCAATGTATTGCAGCTACGGGTGGATACATTCCTTATTAGAACCCATTTTTGGAATGTTACCACCCTATATTTCCTCAAAAAACTGTGATATACTATTTCTCCAAGACTGGATTGCTCTGCCAAGTGTGCAATTTTTTGTTGTAATTCATGTTTGTGCTAAACTTTAGAAATAATCTATGTCGCATTCATTAAAGAACTGTTTAGTAAACATGTCCTGTAAATTTCTTGCTTCTATGTTGCTTCATTCTCAAATTAGACACAAAAACATGCTGCTCCTTTACTTTTGGAGGACAGTGTAATAATAGTATAGAAAGAGGGTAATAGTATATAAAGGAAAATTAAAACGGCCTTAAGGTCTGAATGTATCTTCGTAAATTATTTTATTATAAAAACCTTTCAGATTTTTAATATACTACATGTATTTTAACTTTCATAACACTGATAATATTTATGGCAAAACGTAACTTTGACTTTTTCAGATCTTACATATTTAAATGGTCTCCTTCAGACAGTCTCTTCAGACAGTCTTCAGACAGTCAAGAATTTAAAATCTCCACTGTCGGAACATAAACAGGCAGAAATTTTAAATTTGCACGTAAATCGCAGAATTTTATTTACGAGTTAATGTGACAGTTATGGTTAAAAAAAGAATACCGAATATAGATGAAAATAAATTTATGCGAGAAAAAAAGTTTTCTTTAGTAATTGATTCAAACGAACTTTTTTATAGATATAAAAGTGTAAGTAAGTGGTAAATTACTAGTTTCAGGAAAACTACGGGTGCGAGGAAATATGATGTGCTTATCTAGTATTTCAAAAAATTATAGATATTGCCATAGATTTCTCAGAATGAAACGCGATAAAAGAGAAAATATTAAAAAAAGTAATTCGATATTAATTTACTTGAAGGTTATGCTCTTCTCAAAATGCAATTCACCATGACCAAAAATAAAGAAGCTTCGAAGAGTGTGAAATTCTTCGCATGATAAGTTCGTAATTCTAAAAACAAATAAGAATATATCACTTGAGACAGTTTATTTTTTATCAGATAAGTGAGAGGTGTAAATATCGCCACATTTGCATCGTAAATGGCCTGGATCTCACAGCTAAGTGAGAAATATTCCTTCCAACAGGATGATTGATTTATATACTTTTTTTCATATATTATACTCTTAAACAGTCGCTGTACGTCATTTCGTAATTTGTTTATTTTTTATATCTATAAAAAAGTTCGTTGGAAGATAACATACTGCGTATCTACTTTCCTCTCACTCGTTTCTTTGAATCAGTGGTACAAAGAATGTTTATAAAAATATGTAACTTATTTTTCCTACCATTCATTGATCCCTTTGTTCTACCATTTGTTATTTTGTCCTACCGTTCGTTATTCACTTATTTCCTACCATTTGTTGATTTCTTTTATGGACATAACAAGGTGATATTTTTATTTGTACCTGATGAGAACAGGGAACCTAGCTAGACCTTCAAAATTGTTTTAAAACTGCAATTTGTACGTTCATTATCTGAAACACTTTTTTTTTATTTAAAACTTTCAGAGTGATAGTATTTGTGATTGAGAAGCTTTCAGTAAACTTAAAAATTGGAAAGGAAATTACGTTTTTGTATTATTAGAACATATGTACAACTACAAAGAACTGCTTACAAAAATTTCTGCATCAATATCTAACAATTTTTTAAACCGACATTTGGGGGAGGGGCAATAGAGTGGCACTGAAGGTTCAGCGCTATTTTTGATAATTTTTTTAACACAACCGTCAACCGATTTTACAATAAAAAAGTTATTCTTTAGCTTCCACTGAATATCGTCAGACTTCGTCAACGGATAACATCTCAGGGTACCTTATTTTGCAAATTAGCCCTACAAGTATACTGAACGTTTAATCTCCAGGTCCACAAGAATTTTGTTTCTTCCCTTTCTGAGGCATTTTCCACTTAAAACGTTTCATTAACGCAATGCCTAATGAACTATTTCTAATGTAACAAGTTTATAGCTGTTTAAATAGTTCGGCATTTGTCAAGCAAATCAAAGCAACGATTCTGATTTCTGGTAACGTTAAAGCAAGCGACTGGTTCCAGGAATTAACGATCAATAGAGAAAGAAATAAGAAGATTCCTGATGGCAAAGAATCCAAAGTAACGAAAAATATATGTATCCTGAAATGGAATGTCGAATAATGCTTTTTCCTTGCGAAATATAAAAACTCCTGAACTGCCATAACTTTTGAAAAGTTTTGTGAAATATCAGGTGGAATCTTTCGAAGAAAATAATTCTCCTCGTCTGAAAAATGCAAGATGTCCTGAAATGGAGATGATTATTTCTGGAAGGAATGCCTCAAAAACAGCTTGTAATGAAATTTTATTCTCAGTGCATGTTAAAAGAATAAGTGGTGACGTTCCGTTATCGGGACCGGATTCGGATATCGGCGAAAGCTTGTGATTTGGCTGAAAATTCGAAGCATAATCGGTAAAATATTTATGATAAAGATAAGTCAAAGAAAACCTCACAAGGGAAAAATAACGTGGCAGATATTCGTAAAATTAGAGCTTTGTAATGTAAATTAAACAACTTGCCAAAGAAAAAAAAATAAAAAAAATCTGAAAGCTTCCAGATTTTATATTACACCCACAGGGGCGTTTTTTAACGTTTTATGTGTTACCTTTACTTATTAAATATCATGTTCTTCGCACTTAAACCGTAAATTTCAATTGAACAGCAATATCACAAAATATTTCAAACAGCTTATGTTTAGAACTTCCGATTCTTACGTATTGGAGATTTTCTTTTTTTCGTACAGTACAGTGTTGCCATTGCTCTCTTTGAAATCATTAAGTTTGTTAATCAAAAATTCTTTAATGTTTGTCAAAATATGAAATAGATAATGAAACAAATTCCAAATTTGCGCTTCCTGATTCTCATATTCGAATGGAAGACCACGTTATTCAAAATTTGATGGCTCTAGGTACCGTTGTTTTTTCACAGTGCGAGAAACACGCATACATTCATGCAATTCTTCATTATTTAATTTCTTTAAATATAATTGCAGGGCTCTAGTATTTGCTGGCAACAATTTAAAAAGTGAACCGACGCAAAATACCAAAACGAAATTAACCCCTGGGCACTGCAGAACAATAAAAGTAAAGCTCCGTTCAAGCAAAGCTTCGTTCTGGGCAAATTGTCCGTTTGGGCTAAAAAAAAATCCATTAGCGGATTAAAGCGGAGGCATAAAACTGCGGATATCATTTAAAATATCTGAAAAAATTTGCGTTTTATGATGCTGCTGCCGCCGCGTAAACTCAATTAAATAAGAACCTAATTACAATAGAAGAGAAACACGCCAATGTGACAATCAAATTCGCTGAAACAACCTTGTATTTGGCGTACCTTTACTAAAAATACTCAATCGATTTCGAGGGCAGCTACAGGTCCCTCCTCATCAGGAGAACAAAATATCCAAGTTTGAAGAACAATGGCCACGTGGAAAGAAGCAAGGAAAGTCAAAATGGTGCACGTGGTAAAAAGATATAAAGTAGAATTTCCTCGAATTTGATTGTCACATTGGCGTGTTTCTCTTCTATTGTAATTTGTGCTATAAACCGGCATTTTCGAGGAAATTCTACTTTATATCTTTTTACCACGTGCACCATTTTGACTTTCCTTGCTTCTTTCCACGTGGCCATTGTTCTTCAAACTTGGATATTTTGTTCTCCTGATGAGGAGGGACCTGTACCTGCCCTCGAAATCGATTGAGTGTTTTTAGTAAAGGTACGCCAAATACAAGGTTGTTTCAGCGAGTTTGAAGAACCTAATTGCTTATTGTCAATAGTAACGCAGAAATGTTCAAATCTGGAGTCTCTTCATTCTTCAGTGTTATGCCCTCTGACTGTATTGTAGTGCCATCAATAATACTTTTTTCATTAACTGTAAGCTAAGTTCTGGCAGAGCGATTAGGCACAGCAACTAAAAAACTTTCTTCGGTTTCTAGTCAAGTCCCGCCTCACACCCACTGGGGCGGAAGGTTATGACCAACGCTGTTTTTTCAATCTAAAAACAGACCGTGATATTCGGCAATATTACCAATGCCACCTAGGTTAACTGATGACCTATACATTAATACATAGCCACAGACTTCCCTTGTATAACTGTTCCAATGAACAACAGAACAATGATTCATATCAAATTAATATTGATAAAATTCGTTGGAAGTTAATTCTAAACGCTTACGCAAAAATGGAAACAAACTGCATTCAAGAGACTGATTCTCAATCCTTCAAATCAATTTTATATAATCCCTCTTTTTTACTTCCTTGTGCGAAGTAAAGGAAGTGTTGTTATCGCGAAAAATTTCGTGATATCGTATTCGTATTATATTTCAACGAAAATATCCATTTTGACAGCTATCGAATGCAATTTAACGATGTTTTTGCTTGACATCTGTACGTAAGGGCAGAATAAAGGACTCTTTCTTTTTAAAACGGATTACAAAATGGATTTAAAATGGATTCAGAAAAGATTTTTTCGTCATGTCTGTACGTATGTATATATATATATAACCATTCTGTCACTTGACTTGGTGAGCTTATCCTTTTTTATTCTTATATGTTGGTAAATTCTGCATTTTTTTCTTTAAACGTGATTCAATTATATTGTTCTTATGTTCCGGTTGAGATTTTTATGCCTTTAGTTAATCTGCATGCAATAGTTGTAGAATCATGAACAATTTAAAAGTTGTCTAAGTGCAACTAAGCCTAATAAAGCAGCCATATTTGGTTACAATTGAAACTTAACAGAATCGTGAATTAAGTCAGTTTCTACACCTTTAGTGTCTTTTTGCCGAGTGGGACCAAAAGTAAACTTTCAGTTTTGTGCACCGAAAAAACTGTCTTACTGCACGCTGGCCGGATTGCTTGTTTTTGCGTAGAAAATAACTTTAATTCAGAAAAAAATTAACTGTTTTAATTGTATTTGGTGTTTTATGTTTTTGTATATTTTTCAGTTTTTAATGAAGATGTTTTGCGTTTTTATGAATTTTTGCCTTACTTCGAAATGAGAACTAAAGTTATTGGACGTGAAATATATCTCTAATGAAATTCGAGGAAATAAGTTTAAATGAAATGCAACAAAAAATGTATATAATTTAATAGACCGTAGAAGGAAATCATGTGGTGTCCACATCAGATTTTTTTTTCCTCGGCATGTCTTCTCTTCACATCTCCATTTCGGTTCGTCCTTCGTAGTAAAGTAAAGCTCCGTTTTATGGTTTTTCGTGCACTTTCTTTCAGAGTGAATATTTCGTTTTCAGAGTGAATATTCGTTTCTGAAGAAATTCTACAGAAGTTGTTTCATCATTAGTTAAGTTCCTAATTTTCATATCCGTAGAAAATACAGTGATAATAAAAGCACAGGTGACCGTTACATCTTAAGAATTTGCATTCTCATTACAAATTTTAAAAGACATTCTTTTACTTTTTAAAAAAAATAAGCATTGTAATACTTTAAAAGTAAACATTGGTAACTTCGTATGAATTAATCTCTTGACGAACATTTTGCAAACAGCAAAACATTTTGCGACGTTCCGGTCCCAATAACAGAACAGAACCGAATAAATTTATGCAATCAAATATTTGCTTTTTTATATATTTGACTGCCTACATTAATTATTATTTTTACTTTTATTTATTTTATTATTTAGTTTATTTTTAAAATTTATTAATTGCATCCTTTTAATATATTATGGAATTTTATGTTCGGTAATGTATACGTATTCAAATATTTTTTTTAAAAACATCGAAATGCTCATAGAGATCGAAAGGAGAAATCGTATACTTGTTATCTATACTCTTTTGCAAAAAAAAAAAATCGAAGCATTAAGAAGGACTTTTTCGATCGTGACGAAATTTGGTATGCAAAAGCATCATGATCGAACATGCAAATGATCAAAGTTTCAGGGCAAATGAACAGGAATTGCGTTCATAGCGCACATTTCTAGTGCGCAATTCGCAAAGTATAAAACCAGTAACAGAGGAGGAAATTTTTTTTTTGTTGCTGCCATTTTAATTCCGTAAAGAAGCAATTAAAGATGGCATTACGACGATATCGAAGATATTACAGATAACTAAACTACTTCGAACGTGGTCGCATTGTATTGTTGCGTGAAGCTGGGTGGTCATACCGAGAAATAAGCCGCCACTTGCAGCGAACAGACACTGATGTGCAAAGATGTTGGCAGCAATAGTTGCTACAAGGAATTGCCGACGAAATGAAGGCTCTGGAAGGCCAAGAAGCACAAATGAGACGCATGATAGGATGATTGTTCGCCAGGCCCGAACCGCCCCAACGGTATCATTGTCGACTATTCAAAGCATTACAGCCACATCTACTTCCCGTGGTACCGCCTACCATCTCACGGCGCTTGTCTGAGGCGCGGTTACGCTCACAGAGGCCTTTAAGACGTTTGTCTTCGTTCCCACAACATCGGCGGAGTCGTCTGGAGTGGTGTCGCAGCCAATCGTCATGGCTGCCATCACACTGGCATCGTTTAGTGTTCAGCAATGAATCCCGTTTCACTCTTCAAGCAGATGACCACCGTGTTCGTGTCTGGAGAGGACGGGGAAAGCGGTTCGAATCAGCCTTTGTTTTATAAAGGCATACAGCCCTAACCCCTGATGTGATGATGTGGGGCGCTATTTCTTATGACAGCAGGTCATCTTTAGTCATCCTCCGTACATCTTTAACAGCTCAACGATATGTTGATACCATCCTGCGGCTGGTTACATTACCCTTCATGTAACGTCATCCTGGAGCCATTTTCCAACAAGGTAATGCCAGGCCACATACTGCTCGCATATCTCTGGAGTTTCTCCGTGCGGTTGATACTCTTTCTTGCCTAGCAAGGTCATCAGACCTTTCAACAATCGAGCATGTCTGAGACATGGCAGGCCGCCAGATTCGGACACCCCAAAATATTGCAGATCTGGTGCGACAACTGATGAATGCCTGACAGAATGTGTCGCAAGATAACATTGAAAACCTCTACCACTCTTTGCCTCGACGAATTCAAGCATGCATTGCCGCCAGGGGCGGTTCGACCAACTACTGATTTGAACTCTCAATGGGTGATTGTGAGCCGTGAACAGGTACTATGACCTTGATTTTTTAATCATTTTATTATCTGTGTATGAGTTATACACACATTCAATTTCATCAAAAACAACCACTTCCTTCATGGTGCTTCGATTTTTTTTGGCAAAAGAGTGTAAACTGAAAATCTAGATTTACTTTCGGTAAATTTTCTTTTCGACTATCGACAACATTTAGTTAATTTTCCCGATTTGTAACATTTCTCTGCGGGTGTTACTCATAAGATTTTATTTTTTTAAAAATCAATCAGAGTGAGATACTGAGATAGTAAAAGTAGTATTTCTAAAATAGTTTTGGTATCTATCAATGATCGAGGTGTTTACACTGCTGGACACAAATAGTTCAATCCGAGTTCCAGCCCCGACGAACGGGTTATCTAGATGGGTGTTTCAGGGATTTTTCTCCATGTGTAACGTGGATATGAACTAGTTTCCCATAGAAAACCCTCCACATAGGCAGCACTTCACTCAGGTAGTAGACCTCGTACGTTTTCCCATATTTTAATAACTAACTTAAACTAGCTTTGTACCATTTTACATATTACATAACAATACGTCTTCCAGCAAATTAAAACAGCCTCAGTGTCAAGCTGTGAAATGTGTTTAACACTTTATATCTTAAAAATAGGCTAGACCTGTTAGTCAAGTACAATGTAAGAATGTTGGTTTGAAAAATCATTTTGTATTTTGTTATCCACGATGTACACGAAACATTCAGATAGATTCAATATTAACGTATCAGCACTACTATTGGGCTCGTTAAATAGACACCTCTTGGCATGCAGATAAACCGGGTACTTTGAGAAAGAAAGGAAAAAAAATTTCTTCCGGTGGCAGTGCAAAGCAGAAATATACGAACACATTCACTATTTTGAAGAAAGGTATTTGGTATTCGCGTAATTTTTTAGAAGAGACAAATTGAAATTTTTATCTACAACAAGAAAATGATTTTAAATCCGTCAAAATATGTTTACTACATACAATTCTTTATCACTCCAGAAGCCTGAACTCTTTTATGCATAATTTGATGCTTCTAAAAATATTGTTTTGTTTTATTTGATTATGGCAAAGCACACTAGGGCTACATACCTTAGAGGACAGGTGCCTTGTGGAGGGCTTACTAAGGGAAACTGGCTCATATACACGTTGCACATGAAGAAAAACACGAATCCGAACCCAGATCGAATTACCAGTGTTCAGCGACTTTACCGCTCAGTCACTAGTCAGCATCTGGAAGTTTTATGGGCATTATCACATCACTTACTTTATCCTCTTCTGATGCCTATTGTAATAATTTTATATCCTTAAGTACCACATTTGAAATTCAGTGATGTAAGTGAGAATGAAATTAAGAAATGTAACTAAGAAATAAAAAACATTTTTAAGTATCCATGAGTTCCGAAATTTCTTTTCCATGAGTGGATCAGCGGTAAATACTTTGCTTTGCTATGTATTTTTGACATTCCAGACAATTTCAAGAAAAGTTCGAATTTATGTAATACCTTTAAAAAAAATTATCGTTATAATGGAAGTGATGATTAAATTTTTATTTTTTATGTCGAGTTTTGTTAAAATTATCATTTTTTACTATACGTAACTAACTAAGTACTACTTTACGTAAATGAAAAATCTCTGTTTTGCAATCAGACTTCATTTAAAATAAAAAATTATCTGCTGTTTTAATCATCTACAGATGATCACTCATTATAAAAAATAAATGCTTCGGTATCACATAGCCTATAAGTTGTCCTGCCAAAATTTCTTTTGCAATATTTTAAGATCACTTTTGCTTTCAAACTCTGAGATAATTAACATTAAATATTAAATGCAAGTAGGCAACCACCGTTTAACA
>KK120757.1:222244-237801 GCA_000611955.2 Stegodyphus mimosarum | reverse complement strand
CTATTTTGCCCTAAACCTAAACCTAAACTCAACTTATAAGCCGTACCGCCAATATTGGCAAACCGGTAAAACTAAGAAACAATCAAAGAACCAAATAAACTAATTAACCAAATTAAAATACTAGGCAGATCAATCTCAACTTGTCCTCCGAGAAAATTTCTCTGGCTTCGCCAGCAGGGTCACCTTGACCTTTATTTTGAATAAATTCAACATAATAGTTTGAATAAAATATGATACAACTAAATATTTTGTTTTAACAATTTTGTGAATCGAGATTTTCCATCTTTTCATCTCACCAGGCCGTCCAAAATACTGAATCACTTATTCATTTAAATTAATCAATTTTACATAACTTTTACATAAATTTACAATTATGAAACACATTGTTTATTACATTGTAGGGATTTATATTTACTTTAAATAAGCAGTTAATTTTAATTTAAAGTTACTTTCCTATAAGCCTTTATTCCCCTAATTGTCAGGGCCAGAATATTTAAATTTGGTAGCACGCGTAAGAAATGCAAATTCTACCAGTGGAAGAATAAGTTAAATATCGACGTTCCAAGAAGAGAGAGTGGTGACAAGCCCATTGGATGGATTTGTTTTTTAATACACACGATGCGAGCAGCTATCAAGCCAGCAGTGTTGTTCGAGGGTAAAAACTCCGTCACTTCATTCCTTGAATTACTTGAGACACACTTTCAGTTGTATTCGGTACCCGAAAGGCAAAAATTAGCCATCCCCTCCAGTGCCCTCTGAGGACAGGCAGAGTCTTGGTGGAAAGGGATCGGAAAATTCTTACTTGGGGAAGACGGAAGTCTCATCTACAGTTTTGAGAATTTCAAAGTGAAGGCCTTTCCGATCGTGAAGAATCGTGTGAAGCTGGAAGCTGAACTGCACAGCTTTTATCAACGGAAGCTTGAACATCTTACCGAGTTTATCCTGCGTAAAGTCAAGCTAGTGAATATGCTATATGGAAGGAAGTCCGATAATGAAGTAATTGAAATTATATTATCAAGATTATTACCCTCAGTACAAGATTTCGTGGAATTAAGAAAACCACGGACGCTGGAAGAATTATTCGAATTAGCCGTAAAGTTTCAGAACTGGCGGATAGCCTAAAATTCGAGATTTGTTACCCAGGGTTATTATCAGCAGTTCTTCCGACAGCCGGCCGCAGAGAGAAACAAATACAATGGAGAAAAACGTTTCCTTACCAGACCGTCAACAAGCAAGAATGAAAACTGTAAAGCCAAAGACCGCCAGCGTACCCAGCAAACATCAGGAAAACGAATAGAGGGGCCTGAGAAGTTGAGGGTTCAGACCCCGCGTGCATCGCAAAATCCCTCTAAGTTATATGTAAATACCGTGGTAGTCAAGAACTCCCAACTACAGGTTATCCAGGTTTTTTTAAACGACGTACCCGTAGAAGCACTCGCCGACACCGGCGCGGAAGGAAATTTTTTAAGCCACAACTTCTACTATCGAAATTTCAAACTTTGCAGGAAATTCTATTTTCTTGGATGTGGTGCCAAAGATGGTGGAAGAAGCAAAGATTCCAGACATTGATTTCCAGCATCTAAAACAAGATGAAAAAGCCAAGCTGGAACAATTTGCAAGTAGATTTAATACGTTATTTTCTGAGAAGCCAGGGAATACACAAATTGTCACCCATGCGATAGAACTAAAATCAAGCGAAACTTGTAAAGCAAAACCCTACCGTTATGATAAGGAAAAAGAAGCAATAATAGAACACCACATAAAACAATTGTTAAGGGATAAAATAATTATTCCCAGCAATAGTGAATATGCTAGCCCAGTTGTGCTATGTAGAAAGAGAAATAACTTGCTCTCTTCGGATCCAAAAGCTTATCGTTTTGCGATCGATTACCGAAAACTTAATAGCATGACTAAATTCCCTGTTTACCCTTTACCTGTAATAGAAGAAATAATAAGGAAACTTAGGTCTTCAAAATATATGACCACTCTTGATCTTACTTCAGGCTACTTTCAAATAGCCATGAAACCAGAAGATGTGAATAAAACAGCGTTTGTTACAAAATCGGGTACGCATTTTTACGCATGCCGTTTGGACTTTGCGGGGCCCCATCAACTTTTCAACGAGCTATGGACATAATTTTACGTCCCGTCCTAGGAAAGTCCACTTTCATTTATCTCGTTGACATCATCATAACTAGTGACACTATTCGACAACATGTGGAAGATCTCCACGAAGTTTTTTCATTATTAAAAGAAGTAGGTGTAAACTATTAATGCCGCAAAATGTAAATTCGCAACCAAGGAATTGCGATATTTAGGATACAAAATTCAGCTAAAGGCATCGAAACTAAGGCTTCTAAAATAAAAGCAATTAAAAATTATCTTCCGCCAAATACTGCGAAAAAACATTCATCCCTTATTGGCATGTGCTCATATTATCGCTCGTTTATCCAAAATTTTGCCGATATTGTTGAACCTTTGTTAGTGTTAAAACGAAAGAAATCAAAGTTTGCGTGGACAGCGGACGCAAACACCGCTTTTGAAATTTGAAAACAGCTCTAACTAATGCCCCAATCTTAAAATTCCCGGAAGGGGACGAGAACTTGCAGATTGCGGTGGATGCGTCAGATTACTCCGTGGGTGCAGTTTTAACTCAAAAAGGGCGCCCCTTGGCATTTTTTAGCAAAACTCTAGGTCAGACTCAAAGGAACTACACAGCGACAGAAAAGGAAACGTTAGCAGTGTTAATGGCAGTTCAGAAGTTTAGGGTATACTTCGGAAAAGCCCCAGTTACAATCTACTGTGATCATGTGGCCGTAGGCAGATTATATTCTGGAAAGAATTTAACTCCTAGATTAATTAGACAGGCCTTAAAGTTATAAGAATACAACTTAATAATTAAGCACACTCCCGGCAAGGAAAATACAGTGACCGACGCCTTGTCAAGAATTAAACTGGATGAAAATAGGAATGAAATAAAATGTGCTATATTAGCTTCTAAAGTTTTGGATTCCCATGAAACAATTATAGCTGAATTGTCGAAAGATCCAGATTTCGGTGATATCTATTCTTATTTAAAGGATTCAGATAATTTTGGACATGTAGATCTTGCTGCAATTAGAAATAGGACCCGAAATTACGAGATCATAGATAATCTGTTGTTCTATACTAAATCAAGAAATGAAAACCACGAACTCAAACTACGGCTGAGTGTTTTGCAGGAACTTCATGATAGCCCCACAGCGGGTCATTTAGGTGTAAGGAAAACGGTGCGTAGAGTACTCGAGGTGGTGTACTTTCCTCAACTACAGAAGATAGTAACACTGTATGTCAGGTCCTGTAAATTATGTCAGTTAATTAACGACGTTAATTACAGACCGGCCGGGTATCTAAATAGTATTCGCTCGACATTTCCTAACGAGATCCTCGGAATAGACCTTCTTGGCCCTTTCCCCAAAGCGAGTTAAATAAAAACCGTAATTGCAGACCATTTTTCTAAGTAGGTAGAAATAATTCCTTTAAGCGAGCGTCAGCTAAAATAGTCTTACATAAGATATTTTAAAATACGGTGCACCGTTAAAAGAAATAAGCGATAATGGTAGGCAATTTGTTAGTCAAATTTTTGAGAACCTGAGTAAAGAGCTTGACATAGGCATATGAAAACGGTCCCGTACAGACCACAAGCAAACATCGCCGAGAAAGTTAATAAAAACATTGATAAAATAATTAGAAGTTACGTGAAAAATTATCATAAACGCTGGGATGTCTGCGTTGATGAACTAGCCTATGCTTTAAGAACTGCCAAGCATGGTACAACGGGTAAAACGCCCGCTGAATTATTTCTGGGTAGGAAGATGTTGACTCCTTTAGACAAACTTTTTTTTGTTCAAAAGCGAGAACCAGAATTTAAACAGGCAAATATTCAAAAGCTTATTGACGAAGCTTTGAAAAATTCCGATGTAGCAAGAAAGCGGCAGAAAATTTACTATGAGAGGAAATGCCGCGGATTAGATTTTAAAGTGGGGGATAAGGTGTTAAAAAGAAAATTCACTTTGTCTAGTGCACATGAAAACGTCATATCAAAATTCGCCCATAAATTTGAAGGACCTTATGTAGTACAGCAGATCGTTAGAGCTATGATCTACATAAAAACAGATTCGGGAGAAAGAATAAAGGCGATTCCGGATCAATCGAAGAAATACTACGAACGTAAATATTTCGATGTCTTACATGATTTCATCCAAGCTTCCGATTTAAAAGAGGAGGCTTCCACAGGGACAATTCTCACCACACCACAAATCCCACCACCCGCGAAAAAGCAAAGAACCAAAGAAACTACAAGTTCCCAATCCAACTGAAGAATTCCGGAGAAAAGAATCCCTCAACGTGTGGAAGATCCAACGAAGAAGAAATTTGAGGGTGAAAAAAGTGTCTCGGCTAAAAACAAGCATCGCCGTGTCATCACAAGATCTCGCAGCAGACAGCGCCAAGATACTTCAAGGAGGAGGCAGACTGAAAGATTACCACAAACAAGACCACCTGTCAAGAAATGAAGAAGAGGTCTGCCGAAGTTGAAGGTACAAATCAAAAATCGAAACAACCAAGAGTTTACAGACACACGTCGTCGATTACCGATGTACAAAGAACCAGTCTGCCGGACAGTAAAAGGAAAAGATAAGATCTACCGCCAGTATATCCAAAGAGACCACTCATCAGAGGTGAAAAAAGAAAAAATCAATTCCCACAAGGGGACAGGAAGCAGAGATGGAAAGTCTCATGGATGAACCACATGGCATGGACAGATTTCTGAAAGAAGAGTATGTCCGAATACCAAGCTTAAAAAAAAAACAAAGATAAGTGAATTTTTCAATAAATCTTTTCTGTTAGGTAAAACTGCATGAAAATTTTTAATACGAAGTTACATGATAAAAGCTATTGCCTCGATTGAGGACTAAAGTTATTTAGCTTTATTTGGCGAAAGAACAAAGTATAGCGTTTTATAGAATTGTTATGTTATGTAAAGAACTAGTAGTTAGGTTTTCTTTGTCGAAAGACTATTTATGACTATTTATGACCAAAAGATCTGGCTTGATACAAGCAGCTTCGTATTAGTACTTGTTAATGAAAATTTATTTTAGTTTCGCACTTTTGGCGAAGAAAAGGATCCATTCAGGTAAAATTTTCATGTTATTCTCTATTTTCTTAAAAGTATTTGTGTGTAAAAGGCTGAAATATCTGTTGTGTTAAATGATACTTTTAATAAAAGTTTAAAGCTCAAAAGAGCGTATGTAATATGTATTTAGTGCTAAAACTTCAACAAAAGTGAATACATTCAAAGTTTAATGTAGTCAACTGAGTTCGCGCAGAAGAAATTTTAGTTAAATCAAATCATGCGATTTTGAGCGAAACCTTGCATGCGTTTAAGATGAATGTAGAAAATATTTTCGTATGCATGTGTTTTGCAGAGCTCTACGCCGACACTCTAGTTAAATTTCATGTTTATTAGCTCATGGAGAACTTAGAAATGAATTTAGGGTGTGTCTAAGAAGGTTGTTATATGCTAACAGTCGATGTGCGTTTAGGTGGAGATTTTGTCCACTGTAACATAGAACACTTGCGTTTTCACTCCACACATTGTGGAGTAAAGTTTAAAATTTAAGCATGAATGTGAATTGAATAACTGTGGCATGAAAATCAGTAATGTTCGGAAAAGCTGAGAAAGCTACGTTAAATAAAGATTAGAACTTAATAAAAAACTGTATTGTGAAGTTTAAATGTTATTTAGAATCATGTATTCATAAGTGTTTCTTCCAGATGACTTAAATGAGTTGACTGAACCCCTTTACCAATTGAAAGATGACAAAGGATATCCAGCAGAACTATGATGATGACAAAATTTTCTTCTGTGATCAGTTAAATTTTAGTATTTTGAATGTAAACGGGGCTTAGATTTTGTCACTTGTAGAATTTATCAGTTTGTAACAGGTCTTTAAGGACCTTTATCCAAGTCTGTTACATTCTGGCATGGACAAATGTAGGGATTTTTAATTATTTTAAATAACCAGTTAATTTTAATTTTAAGTTACCTTTCTATAAGCCATTCCCCTAATTGTCAGTGCCAGAATATTTAAATTTGGTAGCGCGCGTAAAAAATGCAAGTTCTACCAGTGGAAGAATAAGATAAATATCGACGTTCCAGTAGAGGAAGAGAGAGTCCGGGAAATTGCCGTGCGTGCTTATGCGCAAACTTCTGTTTAGCAGTTACCGCTGGTTGACGTGGCTTAATCGCTATTATCTCGCTGCCACTAGACTCATTTACGCTCTGTAGACTACAGGATTATATGAGCCCTGTAGTTTAATTCTTCTACTTGTGAATATCTCTTAGTTTAAGTTTGATTATGCTGTTTCAGTTACCGCCCAAGTTGAGGCGTAATATGTTAGCGTCAAGTTGACGCATTGTAAATAAGTTAAAGAGTTTAATAAAGGGCAGTTTTAACCTTCCTCAGTGCAATCACTATCTCTCAAGATTCTACACAACAGAAGGACAGGAGGCATTTACAACATAATTTTTCTAACTAAATTAGATCTAACTAAATTATGTTATCGCAAATATACAATCCAACTTAGTTACAATTTTAGAAATTTACTACATAATCAATCTGCTTCAAAATATTCATATCTAATTAGATTATTTATAATTTTTATAATACTTAACCTGGATTTTTCTTTCGTAAATAAATATATTTTCTTTTGAAATATTTAAAAAATAATCTTCTCTAATAGAGACTGTCTGTATGAATTCACACAGTCTGCATTTTGTGCCTCACAACTGCATTTACGTTTTATTTTCTTTCTGTGAAATCTCTTTAAATATTCTGGGCTTTGTCCATGACCTGTCAGTGTTTGATTTATTCTTTTATCACTAGAGAATCTTGCTATCTTAACTTTAGGAAAAATCCGAAATAATTTCCTTCCAGTGTTATCATTATCCCATCGGTCTTGCCATTTTTTTTATTATTTCTTTATGCAGTAATGTTTTCACGTATTCTATTGAGATGGTGGAAAATATATCTCTATTATCGTTCTTAGTTGCTTCTTTCGGACTGTTGTCTGCAGCTTCATTTCACAACACTTCTGTGTGACTTTTAACCCAATTAATATTCAGGTTTCTATAAATTCTACAGTTTTATTTCTAACTTCAATTACGTTTTTAACAAGACATTTTCTGGAACTTATTGCTTTCAACACACTTTGAGAATCGGTGTAAATTGATACAAAACAATTTTCTAAATCATTTTCTTTCATCTATATATCAGCCCCATTCTAAAGCTTTTTTAAAGACTGATAATTGAGTCTCAAAAACTGTACTTCTCTCATTTAAGTCCGTATCCCTTATCTTTTCATTTCTGTTCATTATAATAAACTACAAAGGCAGCTCCTGCTTTTTCGTCCATCACCGAGCCATCAGTAAATATCTCTAAATCTCGTCTTTGTGGGATGTTTCCTTCTCATGCTATATTCTTTATTTCTGCAGGATGGTAATAATATTTATCTTTTTTTATATTGAATAGATAATTATAATCAGTATTTTTTAAAATTATATATCAATATTTTCGTGATTGACAACCAAATCATCATAAATTACATCTTTTTCTATATGTTGTGCTAGATATATCTCAACTTCCAAGTCTGCCTTCAAATCCAGCTAGAACTTGTGTACTTGTTGTTTATACTGTTTTGTAGCATCCAATGATAGACAGAAGCGCTATTCTTTGGATCTGTAATAATTTAGCTCTTGTTTTTTTCTTTACCGTTCCACAACATAGGAGCTCCATATAAGATAATTCTTTCTATTCCTCTTTTATACAACAACTCTTTGAATATGGTTTTATTTTTATAGTTATCGTTATTCATCAATCTATTTAAATTATTAGCAATTTTATAAACCTTTAACTTAACCAACTTATTTTCTCCCCCCCACTTAGAAAAAACATCCATAGCTTTTCTCCCTTTTTCCTCCATACACTAATCTGCTTCCTCCAGTAAATAAGATAGTAACGCAAAATAGATAAGTAACGCAAAATCATCAGCCTAACTTGTAGCTTTATTCCCTCGTCAAGTTCAAAGCTGTATCTGCAATCAAATTCCATAAAGTAGGAACAAGGACAGACCTTTGGGGTCCGCCTTTATTATAATTTTTCTCTGTCTTTATTCCATCTCTATTATATATTATTTTTCGATTTTCTAAATAGCTAGAAATAATTTTATACAAATTTATTGGACATTTTAATTTGAGTAGATTCGACTTGATGCTTGGCCACCAAAGTTCATTAAATGCATTTCTAATGTCTGCTAATAACAATGCAGTACGTAAATTTTTCTTTTTAGTTTCTTCCGCAATTCTTTTTACCTTTTCAATTATTAATATTGTACCTTTTCCAGACGTGAATCCGTACTGGGTTTTCATTTATTAATTTATTGAGCTTCAGATGAAAACATAATCTATCATTAATCAGCTTGTCCAAAACTTTTCCAATGGAGGACAATAAACATATAGGTCTATATTCCCTAAGGATTAGTTGGATTTTTGCCTGAATTTGAAAACAGAATTAAACAGGTAGTTTTCCAAACATTAGGAAACTAACCACCTTCTAAACATCTGTTAAACAGATTAGTAATCAATTTCTAATTCTCAAACCAAACAAAACAAAACACAAACATCTCGAAAATAGTTCCAAAGGAATTCCGTCAGGTCCAGGCGCCCTATTTCTTCTCATATTTTCAAAAGCATAGGTAATTTCCTTAGGTACGAATGGAACATCCTTTTACATTTTGAAACTTCTTTTCCCAGTTTCCGAATTTTCTTATGATTTTCATTTTCATTTTCTTCTTCATCAGTCTTAAAATGAATGTCTATAGAGGCTTTTATTGTTTCTTAAGTGTTATTGAAGACTAATATTGCAATTATTTTATAGATAAAGAACATCATTCTTCTTTATTTCTTAAATAATTGCAATATTAATCTGTTTGTCATTTGTTATTTTGAAATCAGTTGTAAAGGGTCTATGAGTAGTAATATTGTCCCATATACTCTTCCAATAATTTTCTTTAGCTTGTTGTATATCTTTTGTATACTGGGCAAGAATCTTTTTGTAGTTAATTCTACTTTCTGTTCTATAACTTTCCGGACACGTTTGAAACTTTCTTCTTAGTGTCCGAAACTGCTTTCTCTTGATATTAAGTTTATATTGCACTATGGAGAATAATTTTTCTTATATTCTTTATGATTGAAATTTTATGTATTGTTTCAGTATAAGTTTCTCAATATATAAGTTTCCCATATTTTTTGTCTTAGCAAGATTTGACCAAGGATATTACCACTACCGAGTACCTGCGGCAAAAATGCCGATTCTGAAATTATGGCATGCTAAAATGCAACGCAGTTAATGGAAATTCTCTTCAGAACAAAATAAAAATGACCAGAAAAAGAAAGAAGAAAAAATTATTAATTGCGCTTAATTGCATTTACATTCTAAATGAAGATTCTTCAGTTGAAAGAAGTGAACAATTTGAGAAAGAACTTCAGAAATGCTTAGCTTCATATAACGAAATGTACCCAGATTTCTGAGCTTAAAAACAAATAATATAAATAATAATAAATAACAACCCCTTCCTTTAGCACATAGTAATGGAGCACAGAATTCAAGATGCTGCTGAAGAAAGCTCAGAAGATAAGGATATTTCGCTAACGAGAAAATGCTCGCGTGCAATTGTGATAAGAGGAGATGAGGAAGAAAGTATTGTGGAGTATTAATGTTTACAGTTTTCTTTCGACTTTTGAGGGTTCTTTTTTTTTTTTTTTTTTTGTGCGTGCGTGTGTGTGTGCGTGTGTGTGTGTGTGTGTGTGTGTGTGTGTGTGTGTGTGTGTGTGCCGCTTTTACAGCACGGTATTTTTTAAGAATCGGACCACCGTGCTATACAGGGGCACTTGTGTAGGCTGAGAAGAATTCTTTGATTGATCATAGTATTTATTCTTTATTTAATTTTGCCACTTGAAAACTAGAACATTCCAGACAGTTTTAAGAAAAGTCCGAATGTATGTAATATTTTTTAAAAAAATTAGCATTGTAATGGAAGAGATGATCCCCATTTTTATTTTTTTATATCGAGTTTTGTTAAAAGTATCATTTTTTTAGACATTATTTAAAAGTATTATATAGCATTTTAAAGGGGTAATTTAAAAGAGATACTACAGTCCGAAGCAAAGGAATGTTACATCCAGTTGTTTTAATTTGAAGAAAAAAATTATTAGCAAACCTGTGATTAGAAAAAAAGAAAAAATCTAAAAGCTTTCACGTAAAGAATTCGTCTCTTTCATATGCCACTTCGAAAGATTCAAAGGTTCAAAACCTCTCCCTCACCCGGATTCTGTTCAAAGCAATGGAGCAGGGAATAGTTCATGAACTTATTTTCACCTTCGCACATTTAAATATTCGACCAAACTGCAAAATAATAACAGTTATAACAAAAATAAATGTTATCTATGTGAACTTAATCCAAAATTTAAATATAATCTTTGACTAGAATAAAACTTCCTGAATTAGTCACAAACTTCTGAGTTACTCGCCGAGAACGCTTAGAAATGTGGTGTGGTTCAGATATTTCCCACAACCCGCAATGATTGATTGTTATTCGTGACACGCCGACAGTCGATTAAGCTCTTGGTACTCTTCTAGCATAACTACCGTGCTACGCCTGCCGAAGTTCATGCTTTGGGGAAAAAGAGTTTGGTGTTAGCAAATGCTGGTGCCTTACCGAAAAGGCTCATCATAATCGTGAATTCTAGCAGGTCGACATCAAGTCCGGTCGTGATCATCATTGCAAGAGTCGATTGACCCTGACTTGACTCCTTAAAGAAAAGCACGACTTGGTGCTTCTTGACCGCAAACAGGAGCTCGTGGGAAGATCCTCCCCTTCTGAAGTTGTTGTCATAACAAAAATATTCCAAGGATAGTTCACCGGCGATTAGCATTCCTAAAGCTTATGGAAGAAATGGTTGTTCGATATCTCGCCAACTAAAATGCTCTCCAAGAATTAAGTAACACGCCACGATATCGTTACGAGAGCTAAATGGCGCTTTATTTTCAAATAATAGCAGGTTTGTAGAGTGATCGTGGGGTTCTCAAATTGAACAATCGCAGGAAAAAAGTTTTTAAACAACTTCTCAAATTGCACGGTATTCTGTCGAATGAAGGTGATAAGTATAATAGTTACTTCTCAAAAATGTCACGTGCTGAAGAAAAGCTATAATTTGGAAGTAAATATTCTGTTTCCTTGTCCGATCTAAAAGTTTATTGATTTGGCATTCAAGAAATTCACTCAAGTATTGTATCAACATAAATGATTGGTGGGAAACCAAAGAGATACTTATTGATATCAATTTAATAAAAGAAATACTAACAAACAGTTACGTTTAACAGTTACATCTTGAATAGAGGTAATAGAGTTAGCATAAAACTCTTACAGTAGATGCAAGTACTTCGCCTAATTGTAAAACACAAATGATCAATGCAAAGAAAGAACAAACGCATATTTTACATTAATATAATTTGTTAGGTTTAGGTTATTTAAATTTGTATTGCTTGAGCGTTATTTATCTTCTTTAGCTTTGATACTAAAAGCACATTACTCAATAATTTGGTTTAGGTTAGGTTATTTGAATATGGTAAAGCTCGCGAGGGCTCTCTCCCTAGAGGTAGGGATGCTTTATTGAGGACTTTCTAAGTGAAACTGACTCGTATTCACGTTATGCATGTTGAAAACAACCATGCAGCCAGCCCGTTTGCCTGAAATCAGTCCCACGTCTAATTCTTAGCATTCAACAATCTTAAAGATCGGACACTTACTAAACTGGTTCAATTTCCAATCTTTTGAGTTTTTCTTATACACTCAAAAGAATTTTATTACAAAACATTTTTAGCACAACATATTACCTATAAAGAATTTTTTTAATATTTTCTGTCTTTTAATCGTTACTGAAATTTAGCAAAACTCAAGCTTTCGATGCTACGATTTTACTTAAACAGCATTAATGGCTAAGAAATAAGTCTATAGCTAAAGACAAAAATTATTGAGTTATTAGTTAAATAATTGGCTAAAATATTCTGCTTCAGAATATTTATGCCAGTTTATACAGAAAAATTATTTTACACTTATGTGAATCCTCAAGTATACGTATATAGGACAATCAGAGTACTAAAGCGTGGTATCTTTTCTATCTACTTTGTAAACTTTCATTTTTAAGAAAAGAACTAAAATTTTTATGTGAATAAAAAAATAAGAATAAAAGAAATATAAAAATAAATGTCTTATTAATAACAGCTTTTTACATACAAAGGCAGAAATTAATGTTAAATTTCATTTACATTTTACCCTAATAAAAGGCGATTTTTTTTAAATGGCGCGTTCACAGCAACATACTTAAAGCAGCTATGGGTTGCCATGAATAAAGTTTGGGAGAATTTATTTTATTGTTATGTGACTAGCAGACTCTGTACTGGAGCTAAAATTGAAACAGGTTGGGGAGTTGCACGGATTTTCATACTTTGTTGACATGTTACAGCAAAATAAAACGACGGAATGTTCATAGTAAAAACTGATTGATATGTTACAGCAAATTAATTAAGAAAATAATAGTAAAACCTAAAAAAAAATCTGAAAACTTTCAGATTTTACATTACGTTTAAAGGGGCGTTTTTTCAACGTTTTGTGAGTTACCTTTATTTATTAAATATCATGTTCTTCGCAATGAAACCATAAAATTCAATTCAGCAGCAATATCGCAAAATAATTTTAAAATGAGAATATCTTTAAATTTCCGATACACAGTCTCGCGCGTTGGAGATAATTTTTTTTTTCCCGTACAGTGTTGGTATTACTCTCTTTGAAATCATTTTCTTTATCAAAAATTCGTTAGTATTATAAAATGCGAAATCGAAAATAAAACAAATTCCAAGTAAGTTATGGCTTCCAGATGCCCATATTCGGTGGAGCATTACGTTACTCAAAATTTGGGGGCTCTAGGTACCGTTGTTTTATCACAGTGCGAGAAACGTCTATACATTTATGCAGATTCTTCATTATCTAATTTCTTTAAATGCAACACAGGGTTTTAATATTTGGTGGCAACAGTTTGAAAAGTGAATCGACGCAAAATGCCAAAACGAAATTAATAGCCCTTCTGGGCTAACGCCCATTGGGCTAAAAAAACGAAATGAGCAAAATATTTGCACATTTTGATTTAATCAAATAACTTACTTACTTTGTACGGTCATTTAGAATTTTTCGATATCAGGAAGCAGAAGAAATCCGCATTTGCCCTCGGCGGTTTTGAACTCCGGTATACGCGGCGAGCGCATTCGCTGTGCTTTCAGTTATACTACGAAGGCATGACGAAAGGAGAGGGCAAATGCCTTATATACTTCCTGATTAAAAGGCGACTGGGGATGAGGGGACCCAGTCGCCAAATCCTGGATCCTGGTGATGACGAATTACAGTCAACTACCTTTTTAGTTTGGGTGCGCTCATAGAGTCATTAGGTTACATCGATGAAAACAGGAACATGAAAAATGTGCAATGCGCTCTCCGAAATTTTAACTCCAGACCTCCCTAGGGCCCCCTTCCGTGCGAAAGCATGTGGAAAGAAAGGAGAAAATACCTTATAACTTATCTAATGAACAACTACTAGACGAGATTCGGTTAGATTGATCGATGAAAGCAAAGCAACTAGACGATTATCAGTCTATGGGAAGAGATGCTTTCATGGAGGACTTTCAAAAGGAAACTGGCTCTAACTACGTTAAATAGAGGAAAAATTGTCCAAGAAGCTAGCATATCCTTCGAAATATCAACCTGGATCGAACTATTAGTAATTAGTGACCTTTACTGCTCGGCCAATAATGAGCCTATTGCTAGAACTCAAGCCTTAAAATGTAAATGAGAAGTAGTAATGCCTTCAGAAATTTAAAATTTCATTTTAATTTTTTTTTTTGGATTTTTTTTATTATTCTCATTATTAAAAATTTTCTGTTTATATTCTATCTTCTTCGTTCATCTTTGTTCGCATCTCTTTATGTTCCACATCTTTCCATTTTCCGATATAGCTCTCCTCCTCTTCATTTCTATAATTTCTGTGTCACCATATTTTTAAATTCATATATCTGAACTTGCCTATATAATAATTTCTGTGTCACCATATTTTTAAATTTAAATATCTGAACTTGCCTCTATATACCTAATGACAATTGCAATTTTTATTTCTTTTTATCAAATAGTTAAATATATCAGAATAACTGTGAAATATAAACAATAACTTAATTATTACAAAAAATATTGCAACATCACATATTTTTAGAATTCCATCTATAAAAAATGTGAAAATATTAGTAGTGAAACAAATAAATTAATAGCAACCAATGTTGTATGCGTTTACAGATCTGATATTCCAAGTCACAGTTTCATTTGATACTTGTATTTCACATGTCTTTTGATGTGCAAATGAGTGAGTCATCTCCAAGAAAACGTAAATTCCTAGAAAACGAAGAACTGGATTAAATGAGATTGATGAATCAATATCAGGTACTGAAAGGACGTTCATCTATGGAGAAACATGGATTCGTCGAGGAGTTTTAAGGAAACTGGATGGTTTTTTTCATTTTCTATGAAGAAAAGCCAAAGCGTTCATGCAGCTAGCCTATTCATTTGTAGAAAATAGCACGAAGAAGAAGTAAATAACACAGATGATGTAATCTGTGGATACAATTAGTTAATGGTTTCAAAAAGGAGGGGATCATTGATGTGCCAACATATTTAAGATGATTACTTTGAACTTGGAAAAAAAGAGAAAACTAAAAAAAGATTAGAACTTTCGTTTACTTTATCGGTCAGACATTGGTAACAAATCAAAATGCTACTCGCATAGTTGTGGCTTGCCATAACATTGCTACCATATTTAAGAAGCTTGCTATTTCTCAAATCCAGAATTCATAAATGTGCTGTCACTTTTTTCGACACATAGTAGTCAAGAAGTCTTCTGCCATTCATGATAGCATAATAATTAAAGATTGGTAATACGAAGTAATTACGGATTTGCTGAGGAATTAATTGATCTTGCGCCAGTTAGAACACACGCAAGTGAAATATGCTATCCTTCGTGTAAAACGGTAGATATAATTAGTAAAGGAATATAACAAAATTTTGAAATAATATGTCACGACAATTAATTGCCTCTGAAAATATTCCTCTGGTTTCAAGACTGAAATTCTGTGCAAGAATTTTCTCTTACTTTTTTGTAGATAAAACTGCTGCCGGAAGTGAGAACAATAATCCTGCAATAATTATAAAAATCTGTATTTCGTTCTGATCCCTAATGGATTTTCTGTATTGTTTTTATAATTTCTTTTTACATTACACGCCATAAAGTTATTGAAAATTCTGAAAAAAAAATAAATAGATTTTTTATTCTGCAGCACCTTTCAATCAGCAGTATTAGCAGATCT
>KK120757.1:134392-222190 GCA_000611955.2 Stegodyphus mimosarum | reverse complement strand
TTTTTTTTTTTTTTTTTTTTTTTTTTTTTGTTGTTCCCAGCGTAATTTTTAGAACGGCATGATAAATACTGGAATTTTTGTACAAAAGCTCATGATTTATGGACCAATAAAGGGGAATATTGTATACATGACTGGCTAAAATTTGCACAAGGGAAGGAACCTGCAGAATGTTCAGTTTTCGTACCGTTATTTCGGATAGGGAAATCATCGCACAAAATTTGTTCTTTTCTCAGAGAACTAGTGTAAAAGCAGAAAATTCCAAGCCGTCATCAACGGAGGCAGTTCCAGCAGACAAACGATTTTGCGAGGGGCATGATGATCGGCCTGAGAAGGGCAGGTTGGTCCATACGCCAAATCTCAGTTGGCACACATCTGGACGCATCCACACTGCACCAGCTGTGGCGGCGATGGCTGGCACAAGGAAATGGGGTAAGTTCGAGGGGTGCGGGCGCAGCCAGACTGACGTCAACACTCGTGGATTGACTCTTTCGCCGACAAAAGGTGCTGCAACCTCAAGCCACTTCTACCTCCTTTCTGCAGCATGTTCAAAATACCCTGTATGTTCCCATGTCGACCAGAACCATTTACCGTCGATTGGTATCTAGTGGTTTGCACTCGTGACATCCGTTAAGAAGACTGCCATTGACCTTACAGCATAGACTCCAAGTCTGCAATGGTGCTGGGCTGGAGCTATGTGGACAGCGGAATGGCATAGGGTTGTGTTCTCAAATGAGTCACGCTTCTGTTTCTCCAATGATAGTCGCTGCGTACGAGTGTGTCGTCGATGTGGAAACAGGTCCAATCGGGCAGCAATTGTGAAATCCCCACCGTGCGACCCGACATCATGGTTTGGTGCGCAATTTGTATACAATTCTAGGTCACCTCTATTTCGTAATCAGGGCACTATGACGGCCCAACGATACGTGGATGATGTGCTGCGGTCGGTGACACTCCCCTACCTTCAGGGAGTGCCCAGTGCTCTTTATCAATAGGATAACGCCCGATCATACACTGCTCGCATCACCCAACGTGCCGTGCAAGATGTGCAGATGCTTCCCTGGTCATCGTTCTCTCCTTATCACTCACCAATCGAAAACATTTGGGATGTAATTGGACGCAATTTGCAGAACCTGCCATTGCCGCTCTCAGAAGATGAACTTTGGCAAATGGTTGACAGGGAATGGAGAGCCATTCATCAGGATACCAATACATAGTCTCATTGACTCTGTACCTAGACCTTGTTGCTTCGTAAATCTCCGTTCAAGATGGTCCTACAACCTACTGAGCCCAGAATCTACTACTGCTATAACAGTGCTAAGACGCATTTTTCAACGCTCCGATAGGAAGACAATCAAGTTGCGTATAAAACGACGTTTTCTGGCCAAGATTTATATGCTCTGAAAGCCTTCTGAAAGAGTTCTCCACTGATACTTGTTCCATTCGGATTCATCATACCACCTGTAAAACATCATCATCTTTATTTTTCAAATTTAGAGAAATCGACCTTTAAACAATGCTTAGTACGTTGTAATAATGATAATAACACAGGTATGTGTCCTTATAAATATATTATGAGCTGGATGAAAAGGTTTACTATTAATATTTACATTTATCGTACAGAGGAATTTTTACTTTTTCCAAAAATTTAAGTTTTATTGCAGTATTCTCATGAATTGAAAAGTTAATTAACAAATTCAAAAAAAAATCTTCAAAATAATTTCATAGCTATTAAAATAACATTAAATTTACATTGTTTCATTTGAAATATAATGATACTGTAAATATCTATATTTTATCTTTCTTAATTCTTGCAAAACTCTGTTCCATATTATGAATTATTTCGTATGGTCTTGTACAGAAAATTTTTCTCTTTTATTTTATATAAATTTTATGTAATATCATTAATTATTTCGTTAACTATAGTCGATTTCTTTGAATTTTTAGTATTATCTTTTAATTTCAAAAGTTTAGAACGCTATTGAGGCCAACGCGTTTATAATAAATTTAAATTAAGCACCTGCTCAAAAATAAATAAACATTATGTTATAATTTTAACACTGCATATTTCAACAACATTAAAATATTTAATTTCATTTAGATTTATTGATCTCTTTTTGCCAATAGCATTAACTAACTAAACTTGTATTTCTGTATAGTTTAAAAACTTTTTATCATCTTCCATTAATTTATTTTATTTCATAATATCTACTTCGTATTTGATTAGACAATATTTTCTAATTGCAATTTTAATACCATATAAGTACTCTGTTAGAACTATTTATATCAAGTAACAAAATCCGTAAGCTTTTCTCAATCGTCTTTGTATCATGTCACAAAATGTCTTAAGATCCTCAAGTAGATCTTCCATAAATCATTCCGATTCAACAAACTATTCTATCAAAACTTCAGGATTGCAGTTACTCTCACCATCAACCATGTCTTCAGTATCCACTGATCAGAACGACAGCGTTTTCCCCGTAGATCGAAATAATGAAAGAGCAACCAAAGTACAAGATGCCTATAATGAATGTATCGAATTATTGGAAAGTGACAATACACAAAACAAATACCTTCCAAAGGATCTATTCAATAAAATCAAAAATATAGAAAGCTTTCTAAAAGGCTGTGCCCTAGATATCAATATAACTGAAAAACTGGGATCTATTCAACTAAATCTTATTGACGCAGCAATTGGTTCAAGCCAAGTACATTTAAATGACGCATCCACCTCTCCAATCATCAATCGACCATCAAACTAAGTAGTTGTGAATACAAACACTTATATACCACAAGATGATCAAGAATTTTACGACTAGTCAATCAATGAAAAAAGAAGATCATTAAACCCATTCATAGACAATAATTATGCTCCAAATGCGAATAAAGAACGTTCCCGATCATTTTACGGAATTCCTATACGTAAAGAAGAAATCAACCAGCAAATGCACCTTAATGTGGACTTACCTGCTCACGATCTAAATTCTTCAACTGACTGTCCAAGCCAGCCCACAAACAATAAGCATCATCATAAAAGTTGCACAAGCTGTGTCAAAAGAAGTACCAGTTGACTACGATAAAATGTCTACTTCACCAATTTACTCTGATCATGAAAATAATTCAACAAACAAATCCTATGCTGATGCTATAAAAGCTATAAATACTTCGAAACGTAATCAGCTACCTACCCTAATAATTTTTCTTAAAGAAAACATGACTAATCAAGAACTCCTAGAGAAATTAGAAAAATATAATCCAATCAAAAATATTGGAGTTAAAATCAACAAAATTACTCATATTAAAAAAGGTGGAATAGTAGTCTCTTGTTCTTCCAAAGAAGACATTCATAAAATCAACTCAGCTTTGGAAAATAATGACAAAATCAACCATTTAATTATTTTAAAAATGTCTACCAAAAGAACTCCAAAATGTACTACCATCAACAGTTTACCTAGAAATACTACAGAAAAAGAAGTAATGGAATTGATTACTATAAACGTTCAAATTAGAAGTTCGGATATCAAACCTTCCTTTAAATTGAATGACAAAATAAATCAAGCCATCAAATGGATTAATAGATTGAACTCCATTGGCATTCCAAATTTTAATGAACCAAGGCACCCTTCCCAGTGGATGGAGACGACAGAGAATAAAAGAATTTTTCGGAGCTGGAAGGTGCTGACTTCCAACATCAGCCTAAAAACTGCAGATACAGGAATTACTGTGCTTTTGCGGAGGAGACCATAATATTACAGAATTGAATGCCAGCAACTCCAAGTGTATTAATTGTAAACCATCAAATGATGTAAATAAAACTAATTTCAATACCAATCATCCAGTATATGCACCCAGCTGCCCTACGTAACAAAGAGAAATAACAAAAATCAAAGCCAGAACTGCATATAGCGATATAATCTAATTCTACAACGATATTACCTACTATCTAGAGGTACTGTAAGAGCACCTTGAAAATAATCAGTAACAACAGATAAACAATACTAAAGAAATTGAAGTATCATTCAACCACTTCCTGCAACTCCAGAAAAGTCCCAGGATGTCACAAAAGCTTTTGATCTGAAAGTATTAAACGAATTCCTTTTTAGATGTTCATTCGGATGGACATCCAAGAAGAGTTCGGATAAATGCGGAATATCTACTGAATTTGCTGCCATTTCAGAAGACCTATTATAAAATGAAGATAATATGGCGACAAAAGTTGGTGATAATTTTGCTACTGTTATTCCCATGGACGGAACAGTTGATAATGAAATTAGTTCCAGTTTTGCGTTCAGTTTGAATAACTCTTCGAATGTAAAATGCAATACTGAATTTAATAAACTAGTTTTGAAACAGAAACAGCACCTCCAAGGAGCAATATTGTTACTGTCATTTCATTACCTGAAGAAACAAAAGGTGTAGATGCTATATATAGTAAAACATATGGCATTAAGTGCGGTGAAACTAATAAACTTGAAATCAAAGTTATCAGTTCAAATGATGAATCTAGATTTGACTTAATACTTGAAGAATCAATAACGACAAATAAACAAAATACTGAAGCCATGCATTTACCATTTCTTACTATTCCAGATAAGTCTCAGGGTAACACAAATGCGTCTGATCTGAAAATATTAAATGAGTTCATCCCTAGGCGTTCATCTAGACTGACATTAGGAAAAACTCCAGATAACAACAGAGTATCTACTGAATCTAGTTTCATTGCATAAGAACAACTACAAAATGAAGATAATATGGCAATAATAAATGCTGATAATTTTTCTGTTGTATTCCCAAAGATGAAACAGTTGATTATGAAAATAGTTCCAGTTCTGTGTTCAATTTGGATAATTCTTCGAATGTAAAATGCAATACTGACTCTATCAACTTATTAACCTACAAACCTGAACCTATGAACTGAAACATATGAACTCAACATGAGATAGAACTAAAAACTAAAAATGTGTACTAAGAACTAGAACAATGAACTTATACCAACGAACTTATACCAATAAACTTATTTAGATACTTATCAAAATTTAAAATCAATATAATGTACAAAGGCAATGTCCATTTAATCTAAATTTATACCGCAATGTATATATGTCTAAATTATTCATACAAATTTTATGTATATTCTCATGTATCCTACATTCTTATGTATGTATTACCAAATTTCAATAAATGCAGGACGGTTCAGTGGGAGGTAGCTGTAAATAGAAGTGCAAAGGGAAAATACCTATTTTACTTATAGGAATCATGGGTGTCCCTTTCATTTCAATCAACCTACTGAGCCTACGCTGTGCTCGCTCTGTATTATGCATATCATTTTGAAATAAAGATCACATTGTTCGTTGTTGTCTTTCGCTGTTTGTTGAATTTCATCACTTTCTGGACACTCCTTCTTGGTATTGCATTTGCAATGTCGGGTAGTGTAGTTGTTTGGAAGTAAAAAGTAATATGTACTAACTGATGTCCTTTCTCAGGCTAGAGAGACTTACAAGTATAAGAGATTATCTAGATTTTCACTTGAAAGAATCAATGTTATTTATTACCTTCCCTGCCTAAAAATTGTTTTTTGCTTTTCTACAGAACTCTTCGAATTCTGTAGAAATCGTTTTTTTGATCTTATGAAACATATATAATTAAAAAGAAATAACCACTTAGATGCAGAAGTTTTTATGGAAATTTTAAGGCCTCTTGCAGGTCTTATAGATTATAGATCATATATATAATAAGGAATTAAATGTAACGCATTAATGTAATAAATCAGGAGAAGAATTAAGAGAACTTAAAGTAGGAAAGTTTTAACAGCTAAATATAAATTTACACTTGTTTCCTAAAATGGAATGAAATTTAGGAAAGGGGAGAAAGATGTACAGCGTTCTCTAATTCAATTTTCAGAACTAAAATAAAAAGACAAATGCCTCTACGTAGAAATTTTGAGAATGCAGAATTTTGAGCATTGTTCAGTAGTACAAAATACAGGTTCGTAAACAGTTTTAGAAATTTGTAACTGAAGCTTAAGCTCTTTAAAATTTTAGATACTTGAGTTAAAAAGCGTGGGAGGATGCTTAAGATTAAAATTTTACTGCCGATAAATAGGAATAGTAAATATGAAATTAGAATTACAGATTGGTATTACAGATCTGGTATTCATCTTAAGTTACTGAATTATTTTAAAGTACTGTTCAACAACACTGAGATGATACAGTAAATAAAAAAGGAAACTGTGCGTGTCAGAATGCGGAAATTTAATTTTATAAAAAGCAGTTATCCTGCCATTTAACAAGAAAAAAATTTTCTAAAAATTATCTTTCATTTTCCTTATTTATACAAAAGGAAGGAAAGGCATGGAAAAATGAGCAAAATCGGTAAACTTGTTTATAAATATATCCTTGAATTTTTTACTTTAAAAGTATGGAGCCTTCTATTTTTAATTTATTAAAGCCTAATGAATGGAACGAATCACCAATCAACGGATTTTTTATGGAGCCTTTTATTTTTAGTTCATTAAAGCCTAATGAATGGACCAAATCACCAATCAATGGGTTTTTTTTTCTCTTTTACAAAGGATAATTTAAAAATCTGATCTTATTTTTAGGGCCACTCTTACCCAAAAATTTTTGAAAATATTTTCACAGAAATCCTTTTTAAACCTTTATAATTAAAAATATATTTGTATAAAAATCTAGTATTTATGAAAATTAGTCTTATAATCCCTTTCTTAAATATCACCTATACTTTATTGTCCGAAACATAAGCTTGCATATAAAACGCAGTTTTAAGATGCTTTATAAAGGAAAAATGATTTTTGCCCTAGATAGCCTCATACATATAATCCTGATAAACTGATATTGCCGTATAAGAATGGAAATTAAATTATGTAAATACGAATGAAATGAAACTGAATGAAAATGAAATTGAATAATGAAACTGAATAACTATGTTTTGCATCTAGAAGTTGAATTGGATGTGGTTTTCATAATTTTTAGCCCAAAGGAAAGTTAGTCAGAAGCGCTATTAGTCTCGAAACAGCATTTTGCGTTAAATCACTCTAAAAGCCTGAATCAGTTTTCAGAATGTTGCCATCAAATATTATCGCCTGTATTATATTTAAAGAAATTAAATAATAGAGAATACGCATGAATTTATATATGTTTTTCGCATTATGAAAAAAAAAGACGGTACCTAGAGCAATTAAATTTTGAATTACGTAATCCTTCACCCGAACATGGGTACCTGGAAGGCCGAATTTTGAATTTCGAATAATTTGTTTTATTATCTGCTTCATATTTTGTAAAACTTTACCGAATTTTTGATTAACAAATTCAACGAGAAAAAATGCCAAGAAAAGTACTTTCAAAGCGAATAATAGCAACAATGTAAGGGGAAAAAATTATCTCCAGCGCGCGAAACTGTTTGTCAGAAATTCTAAAGATACGCTGTTTTTAAAAATTTTTGTGATATTGCTGTTGAAATAAATTTTATGTAGCATAAGTGCGAAGAACAAGATATTTAATAAATAAAGGTAACACACAAAACGTTAAAAACGCCCCTTTTGGCGTAATATAAAGTCTGAAACCTTTCAGATTTTTTTTTTTTTTTAGTTGTTGTTGTTGTTTAGTCCAAAGGGGCTTTGTCACTGAAGGACTATTGTTTTCGTTTTATGATTTTGCCTCGAAAACATTAAATGCCGGTTCACTTTTCAAACTGTTGCCACCAAATATTGCAGCCCTGTAAGAAAATAATGAAGAATGTACATAAATGTGTGTATGTTTCTAGAATTGTGATAAAACGGAGGTACCTAGAGCCATCGAATTTTGAATGACGTAATCCTGCTGCGAATGTGGCCAACTGGAAGCCCAAATTTGAAATTTGTTTTATTATCGATTTCATATTTCGTAAAACTTTAACAAATTTTTGATTAACAAACTCGAGGATTTCCAAGCGAGCAATGGCAACGTTGTACAGAAAAAGCATTTTTATCTGCAGCGCGTGAGACTGTGTGTATAAAATTCTGAAAATATGCTCAGTTTAAAATTATTTTGCGATATTGATTCTTTAGCTGAATTTTATGTTTTAAATGCGAAGAACATGATATCTAATAAATAAAGGTAACATACAAAATGCTAAAAAAAAGTCCCTTTGAACGTAATTTAGAATCTGAACCTTTCAGATATTCTTTTTATTTTAGTCCAAAGGGGCTTTGTCTCTGAAGGACTATTGTTTTCGTTTTGCGATTTTGCGTCGGAAACATTAAAAGTCTGAATTACTTTTGAAACTGTTGGCACCAAATATTGCAGCTCTGTATTATATTTAAAGAAATTAAATAATGAAGAATCTCCATAAATGTGTGTATATTTCTCCAAATATGATAAAACAACAGTACCTAGAGCCACCAATTTTGAATAAGGTACGTTCCCCCCCCCCCGAATATGCGCATCTGGAAGCCCAAATTTGGAATTTAGAATTCGTTTTATTATCTATTTCATACTTTGTAAAACTTTAACGAATTTTTGATGAACAAACTCAAACGATTTAAAATCGAGCAATGACAACACTCTACGGAGGGGAAAAAAAACCTTTTTTTATCTCCAGCGCACGGAACTGTGTATCGGAAATTCTAAAGATAGACTCATTTTAAAATTATTTTGCGATATTGCTCTTAAACCGAATTTTATGGTTTAAGAGAGAAGAATTTGATATTTAATAAATAAAGGTAACACACAAAATGTTAAAAATACGCCCTTTTGGACGTAATTTAAAATCTAAAACCTTTCAGTTATTTTTTTTTCTATTCTTTCTTACGTTTCTTGTAGTTATGCTTTAACAACATTGGGCAGATAAATGATTTGTTAAAAATAGAATTATCAGAGAAGAAAATATTTCACTTCATTATGGAACAAACAATAAACCGGATATGTACTAAATATCTAGATATTTCACCAGTAGATTTTAACATTTTTCGTTTGTCAACTCGCCAAAAAGTGTCACTGTCACAATAAAACTATGTCATGATCGATTACAGCAAGAGCACTTGAAAGCAATCATTCTCCTAAGAGTAGGATATGTAATCTTCTGTTATCCAGATCGCACATCCTGCTGATATTTCACCCAAAGTTTGATACAAGCGAACAAAATAAACCTTTCTTACCGACAGTTTTAAATCTCTTAATGTAAAAGTGAAAATTCTGCAGAAATTGAATTCGAGAAGATATCTAAACACGTAGGTGAATTTTTTCTAATAACAATTAATTTATTTTCCTGTAGATGCACTCTTAATTTTAAAATTTGATTAAGGTATCGCACAACATATTATTAGAAATGTTGCCCAAATTTCTTATCGAAGGCATTTTGTTTAGATATCTTTGTAAATCTTTTCTTAAAGAAACTTAATACAATTCAGTCAGTTACTTTCATTTACAATTTTGAGTTCTTAAAATATTACTTTGGAAGAGTATGCATTAACCAATTTAAAGCATCTGCCATATCTAAAAAAGCTAACATCTCTGATTTTGCGAGAAAGTTAACAACTTAATGTTCTACATTGAAGCAGAGATTTTTCTTGGTTGGGCTTCTGAGCTGGCTTCTAATCTCCCTTTGTGGGTTATCCGAATTCATTAGAACTTATCTGCATAGATGGCGGTGAAGATTTCAAAGGAAGTATGGAATTAAGATATCGATGTGATAAGGGAAACTCTTTCACATCTTCTAAACGTTCTCTCCACAATACCTTGTAGAGACATTAGGTTATTTCGTAGCAGGAGACATGGAAATTGAGCAATGCCCTCGCAGGGATTCGAACCTCGGATCTGTCGAATACGCGCCGAGTGTGCTGACGCTTGCACCACGAAGGCATGTTAAGAAGGCGGGAGAAATACCTTATATACTTTCCCTTCTAAAGGGCGACTGGGAATTAGGGGACCCAATCGCCAAATCCTGGTGGTGGAGAATCATCCGCCACCTTTTTTAGTTCGGGCTCCTCTGTAGAAACATTAGGATATTTTGAAGCAGACATCATAAAAAATGAGCAATGCCATAGCCGGGACTCGGAGCTCACGAATACGTGCCGAGTGTGTTGACCATTACACCACGTAGGCATGCTAAGAAGGCGATAGAAATATCTTATAACCTGACAATTTTAACTTTTTAATCTCTTACACAATTTGATTCCTAGAGGAGACACTATTTTATTATTATTATGGCTTTATTGCATTGTTATCATGCTAATACTCATGCGTAAGTTATCTTCAAACGTTAAGTTGAATTTCCTGCTGTTTGACAATTTATTATACATAATGTTTCCAAACAAAGCGCAGTACAATAGTTTACCTTGGAAAGAAATACTTTATGTAGAGTGTTAAAAGAAGGTTTACTAAAAATGTATATTTGGAAAACAAATCATCACCTTCTATAAATATTTCGCTTTATTGTAGACAGGAATATCAAGATGAAATATTGTTCATTGGTTTCATCTGCTCGACATCTCTGAAAGGAAGGAAACAGTATTTTGTACGTTACCTCTGCAAATGTCTGTCCTATACATCACAATAATTCAAATATGAGGTCAAAAACCTGGAAAATCAAGACCGTGTTGCATAGCCAAGTACATTCTTTCTTATCTATTCTTTACTGCAGAATGATGTACTACGATATAATGAATAAACTCTTTCTATTGCAATTTATTTATGCTCATTTTATTAATGACTGAGCATAACATGCAACGTCGTAGTGCAAAAAGAATTTAAATATGATTTCACTGAAACTACCATTATGTTGATTTAGCACCCGAATATGTAGGAAAACTACCATTAAATTACATAAGACATAAGATTTACTTTCTTCTAACAATTTTAAAATGCATCCAATAACGGCAGCTGGTTGTGAAGTGTTACAAATATTAATATGTGAAAGGTTATGAGAAGTAACGCTTTTTCTTCACGGCATCCCTTCGCCCCCCCCCATAAATATCAGATAACATTTCGATCCCTTTTTATTGAAATAATTCAATAGCGTCTCAGGAAGCGGGCCCTTCACAATAGGCCCTCACACCCGATGGCCCTAAAATGCATGGGAGTGACCTCCGTTAAGAGTTGTGTTTACAAGGGGGCTTGTCGAAGGAGAGATGTTGTTTGTTGGTTGCCATTCTCCTTCGGTCATTTGTTGCACCGCTTGATTTATGTGGTCAGAGCTGGACATAAAACTTATCTGCCATCGATACCATTCTTAGGCGTTTGGCCCGCTGCCCATAAATTACTCGGCGAGGTGTCTCAAATGAAATACGGCCGGAAGGACCATTAAGAAAGAACATCGTCCTCAACTTCTAATTTACGAGTGCAAAGGGTTGAAGGGGAATATTTTTCTACATAACCGAGGGCAAGAGAAAGATATCTCAGTTTTCGACGTCAGGCCATAAATACAGGTCCTGTCGTGATAGAAAATGAATTGAAATTATACTTTTGAGACATAAACTGCAGAAACAATTTGTGTTTTTCACCGCCCTTAACCTTTGAATAGATTATTGAATCTTCTAAGTGTTCATCACAAAAAATTACGTGCCGCAATTTGACAGGAAGATCTAGAACTTGATTAGTTTCGACTCGCAGCACCATGCTGAGTTGACCTTCTCTTCGAAAATAAGAACGCACGTTCAAAGGCCAACTTTTTTTCTTTTGATAAAGTGAAAAATCACAAAGAAATTTAATTTTCAACTTCATAAGGTTAGTAAATAATCGCTTTTTAGCTAAACAATCAAAAGAATGCTGCCAGCAATTAAACCAAATGTTACTAATAGATACTTTTCGTTGACAGCAAGCAAACGGTCACATATTGCAGCATTTATTTGAGCATCAGTTAAACATTTGAATGGGTGCACTACACTAAAAAATTTTAAATGAGCTGTTGGAAATTGCAGACAGATATTTATTTGCGGCAAGAACGCCAAAGATGTCTAAATAACAAACAATACCATAAAATTCAAATAGAAAATTCAGTGAAATTCATAAAACATTCCATCTTTCACAGAAGAACATCTGAGGAAGTAATCAACATTTTATTGAACGTAAACAAATATACTTCATTTTATAGATTTTCACATATTTCCTCCATGTAGATTGCTAAAAAGATAATATTGGGCATTTTCTCTCTAAGGTAACCATCCCCACAGAAGGCGAAAATTGTCCGGGAACATGGCTGATTTCTTAAGGTGGTTCTACTGTATCATAATAATTACATGTAAGAAATTTAAAAAATTATGAAGTGTAATTATTATAAACATCAAGCAATAAAGAAATTAAACTTCATTTCACAATCTTTAAGATGTTTATACGTAATGTAGAAGGCCGTCCTAAAATTTTGTTTTCTTTAACATATTAATCAAAACGCGATTTTTGAAAAATAAAGTACTGCTATATATTATTTTTATTTCTAACATCATACAAGTTCAACCTTGTTTAAATAGGTATTTAAAATGTTGTCTTAATAGTTACATGCAGTAATATATAGGATGTCCCCTGATGTGAACACATTTTTAAAAATCGTAAGATCAAAGTAGCGTTTAGGAGTGCGGGCCACCTAAATATTTATCACAGAGAAGACATTTTAGTTTAAGAAATAATATTCCAAAGTTTCACTCATATATGGTGTTGTACCATGAATATCACAAAAATGGCAGATTTAAATTCTTTAAAAGTAGGTGTTCAACTCAGAGTTCATGACAGAATGTTACGTTATTAGTAGTATTAAAAAAATTGCTACATCCTCAGTTAATATGCCCACAAATAAATAATACCGTTTCATTTTAATTTTCTATGTATTCTTAGTGTTGTACTAACAAGGCTATCTATCTGTAGAAATTTGAGCTAAAATGTATCCTATGCCCTGATAACGCCACCTCTGCGATAAGCAAAGAAATGCTTAAATGCAAAACGCACTCTGATACGCATATTGCTAGATTTGCATGAATTTTCTTTTAACTGCATCCCAGTTTGTGAGGCACCGCGTACATGTGGATATTTTTAAAGGGAAAAATATAGTACCTCGAATTAGCTACATAAGTTGGTGGAGATAGATATATTTGTTCCCTTTTTTTAGTATTCTAACATCATTTTTTAAATGTATAGACATTCATTAGTCTTATGTCATCAGCTATTAAGTTTTATTATTATTATTATTATTATACGTAACGTAGCAGGCCTCTTCGGGGTGCACCCTGGATAATGCTAAATATTTTACAGCTTTGTAGCTCTCTCGTCTTCTTTTTGATGATTTCCTTTAAGGACATTCAACGATTGAGAATTGTCCAATGGAATGCCAGTGGAATTTCTCAGGAAAAACGAACACAACTCCAGACTATCTTAGGGTCACATGATATTGATGTTTTTATGATAGTCGAAGCAAATCTTGAATATAGTGATTTAACTAAATATAAATTGCCTGGTTTTTACTTAAAACTATTACTTAAAACTAGGCATGGTATTTTAGTTGGCATTAAGAACACTTTAACTTCTACGTTTGAAATTGTTAGTGACCTTTCGTCCGATAGTAGAGCTGAGATGGTCCGAGTTGATGTATGAATTTTCAAAAATATCTAAAAATTTTTAACTGTTACAGCCTACCAGGCAATTCTCGGTTAAATTTTAATAACATTCAGTTGTCTAATAAAACAATTTTATGTGGAGATTTAAATGCGCAAAGTTTGCGCTGGAATTATAGAAACACAAACAGTGCAAGAAGGGCTATGCAGGACTTCTTGGATTCCAATACTCTCGAATTAATCTACAGAAATTCGAACATTGCTACTTACTTTCACTATAATGGAAGTAGTACTAACCCTGGTTTAACTTTGGCTTCAAGCGACTTGGCAGATGAGGCGAACAGAGACGTAATTTATGATCCATGCTCTGGCCATTGCGTTATTGTTACTTCAATTTGAGTGAAGGAGAAAATATCTAAACAACAGTATTATTTTAAGAAAGGGTGGAAATTTAGGAAGGCCAATTGGAAGGCTTTTCGGGATGAATTGGAGGTTATTTTTAGTTAATCAACAAACTATATAATAACAAATGTAGATTCCTCCTTTCATATTTTTGCAAGATCATTTCAACAGTGGCTAAACGTTGGATACCTAGATGTAAACAATACAACTACAAACCCTTTTGGAATGATCAAATTATTCTGTTAAGGGAACAGTCGATTCAGGTCCGTACTAAGGCTGAAAATTCTAACAACCCGGGAGATGTTAGAAATTTGAGAAAGGGTACTGCATTTCTCCGTAAAGAAATCAATTGAGCAAAACGCAAGAGTTTTAAAATTTTTATAAATAATATTGACTTATTAATTATTTTTACTTATTAATTATTTTTATTTGACTTATTAATTTATTTTTATAAATAATATTAAGTTTGTAAATAAATTGAAACGTGACGACCCCCTTTCCTGAAGATTACCAATCATTTTGAAAGGAAAAGCTTTAAAATTTGACAAGACTATATCAACTGCTTTTATAAATTTTATGCTTCTAATCAACGTTTGAGTAGTGAACTTAAGAGAGATCAAAAGCTGTTGAAGAAACTGAACAAGGACTCCCATAGGACTTTGGGATTTGGACGAAAGATTTTTAATAGAGATTTTGACCTTTTAGAACTAGAAGAAGCTATTAATTTCCTAAAGATAGGAAGAAGTCCAGGTCCAGATAATATACATCCAGACTTTATTTAACATCTAGGATACAATGCTCAAATGTTCCTTCTATCTATTTTTAATATATTCTTCTATCTATTTTCCTTTCAGCTATTTTTAATCATAGTTGGAATTCTTATATATCCACTATGTGGATAAAAGCCATTATTATCCCTATTTTGAAAAAGAATAAAACTGCAGATAATATTAAAAGCTATCGACGTATTGCATTGGCTAGTGTTTTCTCAAAGATTATAGAAAAGCTGGTAGTCTCTAGACTAACTTGGTTTCTGGAGAATAACAGTCTCTTATCTCCTAAACAAGCTGACAATATCATTCCACTGTCCAACAGGTATCTTATGTTAGTCAAGCCATTAAGAATTCTTTAGAGAATCGCTTATCTATCCTGGCAATATTCATAGACTTTGAATCAGCTTATGATAAAGTATGGAGACTATGCACTATTCAGAAACTACAGAACTTTTGAATAGATGGCAGGATGTTTTTATGAATTAAGAATTTCTTATCACAGCGTTTTTCTGCTGTTAGATACGGCTGTAACATTTCTAGATTTAAACAGACTGAAATTGGCCTCCCACAAGGAGCAGTCATCAGGCCAATTCTTTTTAATGTTTCTATTAATGATTTACCGAACACTCTGGCACCGTGGGAGGAATCTGCCCGCTTTGCCAACGATTTGGTTATCTGGAGTAATGCTTCTAAAAAGAAGTAGGATTGTTTAAATGAGACTCTTAATAGTGCTCTGAAGCAACTGGAATATTAGTGTCTAAAAAATGGTATGAGAGTAAATCAGGATAAGAGCATGTGCCAGTTCTTCACTCTGAAGAGACTGACTTTTACCCCGAAGTTGACATATAAGGCTGTAGATGTTCAACATAATGATTCGACAAAACATTTGTGTTCGATCCTCGATCTACACTTAAATTGGAGGAAACATGCAGAACATTTGAAAAATAAAGCCATAAGAAGACTCTCTGTCTTAAAACGTGTGGCTGGCTCAAGGTAGGGCTGTGACAGAGAGACATTGATGACTACTTACAAATTATACATCCAACCAATTATTGGTCATTGTAGCGGGATCCTCATCACAGCTCCCGAGAATGTAGTCCAGATCCTTGAACTCTTCCAGAACCAAGCTTTACGCATAATTACTGGGGCAGTGAGATCTACTCCTATTCTTGCAATGCAGCTTTTAACCGGTTTGGAACCTGTTCATGATTGTATTCGAAGAAAAGCAATCCTATTATACCAGAAGTTGGTGCGTTTGCCCGACAACCCTTTTTGGAGGAACTATAATGAGGAAATTTCTAGATATCTTAAAACTCAAATTGGCTTTATACAGGCTGCTCAGAGAGAATCTAATTTTACCTCTTCTCCATTGTTCCTTAGACTTTTTGAGTTTGAATATAAATCTTGATCCTATTCAAAGAGTTGTTGAAAACGAAATGAGCGATTCACAATTAAGATCTATTGCAATGGAAAATATTGAGGTTCGCTATCCAAATTAAGTGGTTGCATGTCTACACTGACGGCTCTATGCTAGAGAGAACACGCGGTGCTGGAGCAGGTGTCCATAGCGAGTTTTTAGTTTCTGCTTACCAATGGGCCCTCTTACTACTGCCTTTGATGGTGAAATCGAAGCTATCGTTGTGGCTATTCAACAACTATCGATTTGTAGCCACTATTCTAAAGGCAGCCACATTGCTAGATTCCAAAAGTGCGCTTCAAGCTCTTCTGAATAATCAAAATAGTTCCCAAAGAATCTTTGACTGTAAGCCTTTGCTTAAAGGCAATAGCACACAGAATTTCGTTCCAATAGATTCCAGCCCACTATGGAATTATGGGAAATGAAAAAGCTGAACATTGGTTAAGAAAGGAAATTTTATAATGCAACGTATTAATCGACCGCTTGCATTTCATACAACTAAATTGTTTGTTAACCTGACTCTTAAGAAAATTCTTAAGCAGGATATGATTCATCGTGCTATGGATAAGAGTTGGAGGATTCTGAGGGAAGAAACAGCTTTCATTCCCAGGTTTCCAAGAAAGACAGCGGTAGCTCTATTTAGATGTCTGACCGGAAATAACTGTTTGCGAGACCACCTCTACAGAATTTCAGTGGGGGATTCCCAAAACTGTATTTTGTGTGACTCCAATCAGCCTATGATTTTTGAACATTTTAATCATTATATTGCACTTTCTCGATATGAGGACATTGTTAAAAAGTACTAAGGAACCTGTGAACTAACGGATTAAGAGCTAATGTTTAGCATTAGTAAAATTAAAAAAATTGTATTATTATTAGTAGTAGTAAAGGCGAGCACTAGCCGTTATTGGCGTCGGCCACTACTAAGGCCAGAAACGGTGGTTACTTTATTATAAAGGACCATAACAGATGCATATTAACAAATATTTCATTTCATACTTCATTTCTTTTATTAAATGGGTTCTGAAATTAGCCATGATCGCAAAAATGTGCATAGATGTAAATTTTAAACGCAAAACTTTTCCTTAAGATTTATAAATTTCATAATATTTTCGTCCGTGAAGTTTTCTTCCAAAGCTTCTATACAATCTCCTGTATTCAGTCATTGCGATTTCTTATGCTTTCTGATAAATTTGTGTCCACGGTTATACAATTTCAATATAATAGTTACTCGCGAGATTCACTGAGAAATGGTTTAAATGGAATATTAACAGTGTTAACCGCCTAAATAACAATTCTTGAAACACACGAAGTCACTTAACCCTTTCATTAAATGCGAATTTTGCCAGCCATCTAACAATTAAACTTATACTTTTGCTTAATAGAAAATAAGAAATTATTTTCTAGCATGTTAGCTATTATGTAAATAACTAGAATTATAGTTTAGTTCTCAAACACTTTACAAAACTTAGTTTTGTCAATAATAGATTTTTTAAATACTTTCTGTACATTATCTGGTACTGAAGGTCCATTTCTAGCATAATATATGTTACAGCAAAGCTAAAAACTAAGATTAAGTGAAAAAACTGCTCACATTATACCTCACCTATTATTATACTCCAAATTATTGAGAAAATTGACAAATTTTCTATTCGTTGTTGAGAGAAGAAACTAGAAAAACTAGTAGGAAAATTTGCGCGTAGTGCTGCAAAATTTATACCATCTAATATTGGAAATGAAATATATGACAGAATTACTTAAAGATTGTAAGAACCATGATCCACTACCTATTCCTATTTTTATGAACTTGCAAATTTTATAACATACATTTGGAACAGAAAATGTAAAAGAAAAGATTTAAAAATACAAAAACATTGAAAAACAAAGTTAATTTTTTTATTCAGAACTCCAAACAGAACTTGTCAAGGGAAAAGTTTTCTGAAGCTTTAAACAAAGTCAATTAACTGGACAACAAAACGAGTTTCATTCCGATCAATCCATTGAGACTTCTATCGTCAATTAGCACAATTGTTTTTAATTATAAAAATTTTTTTATATATAATTCTTCAATAAACCTATACATATTTGAGGCTGTCATTGAATTGGTCTCTTTTTCCTACGCGTTTTTGTTGTCCGAACACAAATAGAAACAAGTTATACGAGGAAAAACATACATGTAATACCGAAATAAAACATTTATAATCAAGGGAAAAAATTGGACTAATTCCAGTCGAAAGAAACATTTATAATGAATGGCAAAAAAAATAATAATAATAAAAATAGAACGCAGTACTAATTACAAGCTCAAATTTTTTATCGAAAATTTGATTGTCAAATATAAAGGCTAAATAAGGGCCAGGTTCGAATGCGTACTAAAAATGAAAATACTTTTTTGCTAAAGTAAAAGGAAAGGAGAAAGAAATGCGACCTTTGGGGGGAATTTAGTAAAAACTTGCTACAAATTGAGGAGTTTTGCTAAAACAAATTATAATGAAAAAACACTGCCAACCTGAAGGTGCTTCTATTCCAAATTGTGAAAGTAGTTATGCTACGGGGTTGCCTCTCTGTGTGTCAGGGCATGCAAACTGCTGCGTAATTTGCGACTCTGTTTCTAAGCCTATGAGCTTAAGAAAGGAGGGTCCAGTTTTGTGGGGGTGTATTGAAATTTGTTTGACGGAAGCGCCTGAATGACGAGAGAACTGAAAAAAGTGAGTGCTGGTATAAGTTGGACTTAAAAAAAATCTCAGGTATCTTCTACCCATATTTAAGATAAATATGTAAAATAACTTTCTTCCTAGAGCACTTTAATTTTCAATCATTTTTTCTCGTTATTACTTCAGATCTTTCATATTAGAATCGCGGTTTTCCACACTCTGATACGAAACACAGGCCCCTGCAGCCTCGAAAACTTTAAGGAAAAAATCAGCTTACTAAGTAAGAAGTACAAGTAAACAGCTACTAAGTACAAGCCCTGCACCCTATAAAAATTAAAAATTTAAGGAATAAAGTAGTTTACTAAGTACGAAATGCGTGCCAAGCGAGATACGTCGTATATGGTGAGATAAACATAACTCAAACACTTCCAAGATTCGATTACATCGATTACAGATATGAATGTAATACTCGGATGAATATTTTAGTTTTTATGCGGCTTTGGCTAAAGAATAAATAGCGATAGAAATCGCTGTTTTTATTGTTTTGACATTTTTGGAACTGCACTTGGAGGTACAACGAATACACTATTAAAAATTACACACAAATACTCAGAATACACATACATCTACTTGTTACAAGAAGCTTGGTTTTTGTTAAAAATTGATTTTTTGCCAATGGTATGACAATATAAAGCAATTAAATATACCAATATTGTAATTAAATATACCAATATTCGCTTTGTTTTCCTTGTCATTATTACCGTTTTTCGGGAAAAATGTATTATGTATTTAGTGTTACGAAATTATTTGGGCTGCTGAAAAGAAAAGGTTGGTCGCTCTTCCTGTAACCGTATGCTATAAACATCAGATGACCTTAAGAATACACTGGAAAACAGGTGCAGATATTTTTCGTGAGTGACAGTAACAAATACCTTTTTTATGTCCGATATCAAATAGTAGATTAACAACCAACAGGAAGTCAGAATACTTACAATGTTGGAATCTAAGAAATTTAGCATTCGGTAAAATATTAAAAGCTTTTGTTTAAAATATTAAATCTCTAATCTATATTTAATTCAAATATAAAAATTAGAAGACTATCATTAAATTTATTTTTCATTTTAAATGTAATTACTGCAGTACGTAAATCCCCTTTCGAGAATTACAGGATTGCAATATTCTACTTCATAGCAACCAATAAAAATTGCCCGCACCGTTTTGAAGTAAAAGGCTTTGCATAAACCTTTTGGCTCTTTATGCAACTGACGAGATTTTGCATTAAAATACCAGATATGCATAGCACTGCATGAAGCAGCATAAAATGTATCGGAAACTTTACGAAAGTTACTCCTCCCCCAACTCAAATCAAAAACTAATTTCGATGAGAGTGCAAGCATATTTAAGCCAAAGCATCCTGGTAAGGTTGTCTTTTTTTTTTTTTTTCAAACAGTAGTCACCGTGCATAAATGTATCGGTATTTTCAAAGCGGGGCAATTTATTTTGACAATTGTTTTTATGTACGTTAGGTTTGTACAGAAAAGTAGTATCAAAAGAATTTTCTTGAAATCTTCCTTAAAATATTGTGTGCGTAATTTTCGCGCGCAAATAAAAGGCAAGATATTGATTCGATTTGAAAGCATGTTTTCTGGAAACCTTACCTTATAAGTAGGCAAGATGATATTTTTCTTAAGAAATCAAGGTCGTAAATTAAAATAAAGGGTCACTCGGATTTCAGACTTTTAACTTCCAGACAGAAAAATCGCTGATACAGTATATTCGATCCAGAATATTTTTGAATCAAAACTACTGAGGATGATAATCATAATACATCCAATCTAAACAACAATTTGATCAGGAACAGATGTTTCAATAACGGCACTATTCGAAACAAAAATTACTTGAAGATCATGTAAAAATGTTCGGTGAAGTACTTGGGAGAAAAAAATTAGGCACAGAATTATATCTAGAACTCAGAATTAAAAATATACTCGAATCTAGAATAACATTAGTCAAACATTTATTGACATGCTTACAATTTGTGATTAACACAAACGTAGTATAAACATTTTTTCAAAAAGTGAGTAACAGCTGTTTAGGCGTTCGTTCTATTGTTATAGATCCAGCAAGCTAGAAAATGGCCACGGTGACAGAAATGCAGAACTAGAGTTTTCAGCATTGACAGTTTGAGGCACAGCATTGGCGGGTTGCCAATTTTATTTAACTACTTCTGGCTGTTTTGTGTCTTGAAAAATCCTAAGCTGAAAAGAGAAGAAAAAATATCATTTTGCAACATTCCATCGAGTTTTCTTAAGCACTTGAAAGCTAAATAAAATGTATGTAGATAATTTTAATAGCTTTCTAAAATCATTCAAAATATTCTGAACATTAAATAAGATAACTCGGACTATATTTGCATATAGTTCTCATAGGCATGTCTCAGATAAAAATGTGGAAAGAACTGCACTTCTAAAATCAATAATTTTCGAGAAAAACCATAATGAAAATTTATGATGATGTATAAACGCAAGAAAAATTAGTTCTCATTTATAGATTACACACATCATAGCTGATAAAATAAAACGACTTATTAATGCACTAATAATGCGTTTGTGAAACTGTTAATGATGCACTCAGTTCTTGATAATTTCGTTGGGAGAAACTATCGATACTGGTTCGGTTGATAAAGGTACATTTTAGTTCAAATTTTCACCGACAGATGGCGCTATGACCCCAATGCAAGAATAAAATGAGAAAGTTAAATGTGTGCATCATTTACTTGTTTGTTTACATCACAGAACAACTAATAATGCAGAAGTCCATCAAGAGCTGTCAGTTACCACATCTTTACACAGTTTTTTTTTTTTTTTTTAATTTGTACATTTTTTGCGATATTAATACAGTCGAAGTCCAGAAATCCCCAATGCTTGGGACCAGAGGTTGTGTGGATTTCAGGACAGAAATGCCAAATCATACTATTCAGACTAAAAGTGCAAAATAAATAAGGCATATTAGATACATTTACGTAAATTATTATGTACAATAATATAAATTACTACATTATTTTATTACATGCATTAAATTATATATATATATTCATTTATATTTGTTACTACAGAGGAATATTTTAAAGCAATAAGGACATATACAACAGAGACATGTAAAAATAAGAGATACTAATAAAGCATAAAGTATTTCATTTTTTTTTTTACTTGTTTCAAACATTTTCTGATAAAGGTTTGTTTTAAAACTTAAGGTGCTCCAGAGTAAGTTTTTTTTTTTTTTTTTTTGTAAATTCTACAGGGTCAGAGCTCTTGCTCTGTGACACAGCTCTGCTGTTCTAAATATTTTAGGTATTTTTCACCATGTTCCAAACCCTCATTAAAAGATATTTTCTCACTTCTATCAAATTCATTATCTGTGTCGGTGTCGGAATCGTTTCCTTGCTGTGGCGAGTTCAAAACAGAGCCAATGATTTCAACATCGGTTATCTGATATGCTAATGTTAGCTCATCTGAACACGTCATCCATACTGAAAACCTCTTCTGGGCTAAATTCTTTTTCTGCCACTAACACAGAATCATTATTATTCGGTAATTATGACGTCATTATTGGATAAATATTTTTTTTTCGGTATTTCATTCTCCATTCTGCGGTTTCTGGAACCTATAAATTCAATGTTTATATTTTGAGAGGCAGTGCGGATTTCAGGAGTTGGCGGATTTCAGGTCGGCGGATTTTTGGTATTTGACTGTAATAACACACCAACGTCGGCGAAATTTAAATAAAATCTTATGCCCAAATAATATCGGCCTGGGTACTCCACTTTGTAGCTATGATATATAATTTTTGTCACAGATATATAATATGATATATAATTTTTGAAGCGTGACCAAATTTAATAAATATCAGTTGTGGGGACTTATTGTATTCTCTCTTCTATGTGCTAATATATCCTACACCGCGTAATGTTACACATTATATATTATTATATAAGGTGTATATTAAGTAGCTCTTGCACACATATGTAATTATTGTTACATCACACGCATCCCAATATATAGTGTTTGTATTTCCATGCATATTTTGTTGTTGTGTTGTTGCTTATGCTTACTTACCTGGCGAAGTCAGACCAAGCCCACGAAATTTCTCGTGGCAAAGAGCATAAGATTACGCCTTTGGCTCAACTCCGCGTCCAATTTTGATGGAGAGCACCCCGAGGGAAGGGGGCGGGTCAGAGGGTCTCGCACCCCTCTCCCCTTCCACTAAACCACACGAGAGGACTTTATTTAGAGTGCCGCCATGCCGCACCCACACTGTACATTTACAAACATCCGTGCCTTCTCCGGGATTCGAACCCAGGCCCATCGGCCCCGCAGTCAGCGATAAAAACCACTATACCGGTTGGGCGGAATGCATATTTTAATCAAGTCGTATGGTGACTGTCCAACGTATTTCGAAGTATATTTTAATCAAGTCATATGTCGTCAAAGTATTATTCAATGTAACAATATGTGTAACTGCGTATAACTAAAATTTGTGCGTGTAATTATAAGTTATCAAGGTCACCGTAGGAAATCATGTAATATGTATCTTGAACGACGTATAAGACAGTGTATTTATATATATAATCAAAGCATATTAATGCAGCGAAGCGCCAGTGTGCCCGCCCCCTCCTGGCATCTGGGCTGTTCTAGTTAATGGTGGATGTGGTCCTGTAGTGATTAGCCAGTATGGTACAGGCACAGTACCCACGCCCCCCGTCACTTGTGGGAACTTATTTACTTAGCAGTTATTTTATGTTTCAGCGGCCTTTCCTATCGCTCTTGTTTTGAACTCTCACTTTCTTGCCAGAATGCAGATCGAGGTAGAAAATGTATTCAAATGAAGTAGAAAGAAGTTAGTATTTAAAGAAAGGTTTTGGAAGGTGAAATCAGAGCGTGTTCTGCTGTCTGAAGGCCAAGTTACTATCTTTGATTTTCTAGCGATTAGATTTCTGTGGCATTAAGCTGCCCTTGCCATTAGGCTTGTTTACGTCGATCTCTCCAGTCAAAGCCAGCTTGCTCGATAGTTAACCTGTGAAGTGTTAGGCTTACTTAACTTTTAAAATATTCACTACCTTTCGTGTTAAGTCAAAAGTGTTCGCTGATGCTTACAAAAGTCAAACGTGTTGGCTTTTGTAAGCATGAGTTGGTGCCATCTGCGAACTTTATTTGAGTTAATAAAGGATTCTTTACACACTTCTCCTGACTTTGCAGTACTTAGTGATTATTAACTAAACAGTCTTCTAACGTTGAGCTTAGTTTATGATAGACGAGCATACAAGACGTTATACAGTATTTTACGAAAGTTGATTTTATCTTTCTCTCCCAAGCAGCTCACAAAACGATATTTTAATATTGACGGTACTTCTTAAACGAACTGATTTATAAGAATAATTAATAGTGCACCTTCTACGCCTTTTTTTATTAAAATGACAAGATTTATTTTTTTTAATTCTCATTTGTTTTTGTCTGAAGTGATTCTATGTAAATGAACAGTGTTTCACACACGAAACGATTTATGATCATTCTATTACAAACGAACCTAAACGTAAATGACAGGTTATTTCAGAGGTACGTTATTTACGTCAAACTTAAAAGCAGTAAAACAGTAAGAGATATATACATTTTTTAAAAAAAATAGCTGAATATGAAGGAATGTCTTCGGAGACGTATCGATATTAAGAGACATACGCAATCGTAGCTATTTGCATATATGTTTACCCTTTATTCCTTCCAAAAATTTACCTTCTGACTATGTCCCATTTTACGTTCGCTAAATAAGTCTCTCAAATTCCGAAATCTTTATTTATTTATTCCAAACAATTGCGATCTGTAAACAAAGCGAGTTGTAAAATAATACTACACATAGTTTGCTTTACTATGCTCGATGGGATTTAATTGTCCAATTGCAGGATTAAAGGATACATTTAGAAACTAATCTCTGCTGATTTATAAAAAGTACTTAAATAATTAAACATATAAAAAACGACGACAGCAAATATACGTATTCACCAGGTAAATGAAATAAAGGCATACAATATATTCATGAAGTTGATTCCAAAGATGTTTTAAGCATATTGAATTTTTACTCACTTAAGACAATAAAAGTTGGGTCGATTTCAAATAAAACAAATAAAAAAATTCTAAAAAACTAATTAAACTGAGCTGAAAGAATTCTTTTTAGTATAAGGTTCTAGAAGTATACTCATGCCCATAAATTAAGAATAATTCCAGCTCCGGCAAATAAAGGCTCAGAAACAAAATAAACGTGACTTATTCATAAAGCCCATTTATGAAACAAAAGATAAATAACAAAAAACGATGGTGTATGTGTGATACCCTTCATAAAAACTACGATTTTTGCTTTTTGCTCCCGGGAGCAATTATAACAAACATCTCCCTTACAAAAACATAACATTGCATGGTTGGTATGATGATTAATAAATTTTATTTCTCTCAGACGATGAAATACAATCCGTACAACGCCAAGGCATGCTGAGTATCAAATTATGGAGCTATCTTGAGAAAGATTACTCCGCTTAGCAAACAATGCTCCCCGAAATTCATATGTACGGAGTGCTTCATGCATATGTAGGACTGCAATGCGTGGGCCAAGTATGTTCCACACATGCTCTGTCGAATTCAAGTCAGGTGAGAATGCCGGCTATCCCATACAGGTGATATTTTCAGATTGAAAGCATTCTTCTACAATTTTTGCGTGATGAGGACTGGCGTTGTCATCCACAAACACAAATTCTGCGCCCATGGCAGCCTTAAACAAACGTGCAAGCTGTTTCAGAATGATGTCTCGATAAATCTGGCTTGTCATGGTTTCGATTTGAACATGCAGATCTGTTCTGAAGCCCAGTATAATTCCACCTCAAACGAGCAATCCTGAGCCAATGTAATGGTATCGTTCAGTGGTTTGTCTTCGTGGTAGCGGGTACCTGGAGTTCTCCATATGAAAATTCGCCGTGAATCAGACTGCAAGCCAAATATGGACTCGTCGGGAAACATCACACAAGCCCACTGTGAGCATATCCACATCGCATGTTCCCAACTCCAGGCTAACCGCTGGCGGCAGTGAGTTGCCTTGAGCGGAACACACCTGACAGGCCTGACAGCATATAGATCAATCTATCCCAAACATCTGTACATGGTTTGCCTTGAAACTATTGTACCCGTGGCTGAAGACAGTTGACGAGACAGATCTGATGCTGTGCTCCGTCTGCTTCTTTTAGCACTTACTGCCAAATACCGGTCGTCATCCGGCGTTGAAGCTCGGCGGCGACTTGTACTGTAGCGTCTACTGACATTTTCATCATTTTGGAACCATTGCCAAAGCCTAGAGATGACACTTTAGGCTATTCCAAGTTCCTCGGATACTTCCATCTAAGTGCACCCACATTCCAGTCGGCCGATAATTCTACCACATAAAAAATCCTCCACATGCGTCCTCTGTGTCATAACTATTCAGTTGTGGCACTGAGCGGCTTACAGAACGCTTGTGAACAATTTTACTTCTTTACTACCATTCCTTACTTATACTCTCGTCATTGTGACGTACTACCAGCGTTATCTAATGGCTTCCTGTAATTTGCATATTGTTCTTGAAGATGTGTGCGATAATTCTACACGTGAAATTTTTACTTTGGAGTTCGATTTACGTGTGATTCTGAATTATTCTTAATTTATGGACATGAGTGTAGTTTTATTAATTATAATAATGATAAAAATGATCACAAAAATTATCAATTAGAAGTACATCAGACAAATTAAAAATGAGTTAGTAAGAAGTAAACCAAGTTAAACAGTTCAAAATATTTATATGAAGTTAGAATGAGAAAGGTTAAGTTATTTAAACATGACAAAGCTCATGAGGGCTATCTGCCCGAGGGATGCCTTCGAGGACTACTTTCTAAGTGAAGCTAGCTTGTATTCACTTTACACATGGAAAAAAACTAGGGAAACTATCTCTACAGGCAGTTTCTACTCTGAATTTGCACTCGGGTAGAACTACCAGTATTCAGCAGTCTTAATCACTCGGCCACTGGTGGGGCGCTATAATGACTGAAGTACAGATCTTAGACACCGTCAAATGGCAATACTAAGAACAGCTGTTTACCATATGACGTGAAATATAAAGATCTAGAGTATCGTGGAATGAAACACTTGCCAATCCGAGTGAAAAATAGAAACATTAGTCTAAGATATTTATTTCTATTTTTAAAATAATTACGTTCTCAATCTGCTGTAATCTATTACTTTTAAACTATTTTAAATAATTAAAATTTATTTGATTCAGTTTTCAAAACGGAGTTAGGACTAGTAAAATAAAGTCAGTTATTCCCCAAAACCGTCAAAATTTCTTCCTGGGCACGCAAAATTTGAAGTAACTTTGGATAGGATAACACAAATAAAATTTACTGCGAATAAAAAGTATCGTGATTTTTCAGGGTTTTTTATTTAGAACTCTCTTCATTAACCCTCCGAACGCGAGTTCCGTGAATAACGAGTTCATCTTTTATTCTGAACATACGCGAGGAATGTTCTTATCGCGTCGACAGAAACTAAGATTTTAACTGCGATCAGTTTCGCTGAAATACGCTTTTACGAATCTCGTACCCACGGTCAGAGGGTTAAGAGAAGCATAAAAACATTTTTGGTTATTATTCAGGTCAGATGAGAATAGGTGAAGACTCAGATTTTGAAATATTTCAAATTCCCGAGTCTATCATGTGGATTCACAAGTATAACAAATAGTTATCTGTGGTAAGACCTCTATCGCACAACTCGTCAAAATTCTTAGTTTCCTTCGTTAATTACACATACCTTAAAAAAATTTAGGACATGCCGCAAGAAACATAATCTTTAGAATTCCTGAGGAGGGCGACTACAAGCCTATCAGCCTCCTCTTTCTGTCAAATGTATTTTTTCTATTGTACTTTTATTTTGTCGCGGGTGTCGAGCGGTCGCTTTTGATCGGATTTCAGGGGTCAGTCGAGATCGGTTTGATTGGATTTAGCAGACTTCTGGTCGGTCCTATTTTAAAATGGTCCAATGACCCTCGGTCATCCGTGAACCTTTGGGTTAAGTGTTGAGGTGAAGGAATGAAACCAAGGAAACACACCTTCAAAGCGGAACGTTTTGAAATCTGCAGTATGGTAATAAGTAAATAAATAATAATAAGTAATAAAATCTGCATAAACTTCTCCGCAATAAAATTTCCATATTTATAGGAAATTAAATATTGCAACTGAAAAGCAACATATGTTAGTTGTTTTACTGTTTTTTTTTTCGAACAATAGGGTTTAAACTATTTAATGCAGGTTCTTTTAACAAGGACAATGCAGATTCCCCTCCCCCGATCATTCCGAATTGAGGAGTTCAAATCCTATGCTACAATGAAATCATCATCATCCATAAAAAAGAATTATTTGTAAATGAGTTAATATTTAAAGCATTTCCTACTTCTGTCTGCAATGATAGGCTTACCATCAATCTCTTTACTATAAAAGATGTCTTTGTTTTGCAAAGCGACGGCTTTTTTAAACATTTATGTTGTTACAAATTTTACGTCATTTCCTGCTAAAACTTGCACAGTGTGTAATAAGAAATAAACTAAATCTTAAGCCACATGATCGTATACGATATTATTTGCTGCTTAAATTAGTTTATTATTAGGTGGTAAAACAATTTTATACGTAAGTTATGATATCTTGATTTATGTTTAAATATTTACCAGAATATGTCGCGGCACTAAAGTTGCTAAAAGTATTAATAGATTGCAAATGACACAATTTTTAAGGCCATTTTCCCCCACTTTTGCGCAGTTTCAATTGCAGTTTTGCCGGCATTAAAAAATTCAGATTCCAAATTGATTGTTTTTTTATTTGAACCTAATTGCAAAATTACTTCAAAACTTAGTTTTGGCAAAGATACTTTAAAGAAAAAAAATTCTCGTTAATGAAAATGACACAAAAAGATATTTCATTATATATCAATAAAAAATTTATAATGCAAATGGTGAAATGTGAATGTAATAAGTTTTTATTGCGATCAAACTTTCTTGTAAAGCAGCAATGGCAACGAATAATAATGAAAAGCCATTTTGCTTTAAAGAAACTAGTTTGCATTTGTATTATCAGAGATGCCAATTTACCAAACATAAAAACCAGGAGAATTTTCTAGCAATAAAAATATACCGTAAGGAAAGAATGCTTTCTAAAAAAAATAATAAACATGCTTGAAAACATCAATCGTTCCACCGAGCGAAATCTAAAAATCGCACTGGCAAATGCGATTGTATTTTGTTTCTTTGATGAAATAAATGCAGAGGAAGTAATCTCTATGCGATTTTTAAAAGGTACACATGCATTTTGCTTTTCTCGAAAATATAGATAAAAGCTCATAAAATTTTAAAATAGCAGTGTAATTTCTCACTCATGAAATGCCCTATGTTTTCTTTCATAGGTAATGCAGAGAAAAATCATGCGATTTCAGATGCCAAAAATCAAATTACTGGAAAATATTAAGCCAACAGGGATAAAGAAATATTAAGCCGATAGAGAAATTTTAGGATTTAAAAATAGCCAGTAACAATACTTTGTACACTATGTCGGAGAATGTATGTTCAAAAATCAAGAATCTGCGGATAAATCTGGATGTATGCACAGCAGAGCCACCAACCCACAAAATAAAATCAAACATTCAGCAACTTACCCATTAGGAACTCAATTCTTAACGAATGGCCTATCGCCGCTATTTCAACCGTTCAACCGCAGATATACTCACTTGAATAAGAGATGCTTTCTTAATAAGCTAAGAATACCTGAGGACTTGAAACAATACAACTTTAAACTTCATTCGTCAGTCTTGCTAAATTAGTTTTATGTGATTAGTTTAATTTTCGATTAAATCGTGTCAATTCTTAAGACATTTTTGACTTTTGCATACAAATTTTGAATTTTTTTTTCAAATAATATTTTACTTTACAAATGCTGTTACTCTAGCAGCAGGATTTCACTCAGATTTCCCGAGAAGTGCAAAACACTATTCTCTTCCCTCTTTTTCAATAGCAGCGTTCAAGCATCGAAATCGCTTTCACGGTTTATCAAAGAACGATTTCGAGGCATATACGTCTGTGTCTGGGAAGAGTATCACGGTCGATTAAGAAACTAGAGCATGTATCCGAATATCTGAAGTTCTTACTGAGGTCACAATAAATGATTTCTTCGGCACGCTTCTTACTAACACATACGTCTAACAAACGATTCCACAATGGACAAAACCTAGAATTCATTTGGTTGAACAGACAGATCAGCAACAAATACATTTCCTGCCTACTTTTGGCTATCCCTAGTACTTAGCTAAATGAAACCAGGTGTTAGTTATATTTACTGAATAAAAGTTTCATGAAATGGTACTAAATATGTTTGTACTATGATTCTAAACTAATGAGGGGACTGTATGAACATAGAATTAACTATTTTATTAACGGTTATTAACCACAATCATTATTATTATGCTCTGGCATGTTGCTTAGCCGAATCCAGATGGCCAAGCGAAAGTTTCTCTCTACATCTAATAGGTGGCCCTGTATTCTAACTTAACATGCCGCCATCCGTTGAAATTCCAAATTTCAACATGTAAATTACAAACAAACATACAGTTTAACTATTCAAGAAAAACTAATTCTGCATTACAAATATGAAACCTAATAGGTAATTTTTCATAATGAATATAATATAAACATTATGAATTAAACATTCACTACGTTACAATCTAACTTACTCTTTTAAACAGTTCCATTTTAATGTAGTGCACAATTTCAATAAGAACACAATAATATAAAGCTAAGCATTGTTATCCTGGATAGGTAATATATAAATTTTACTAATACATCGAACATATACACCATTTGATGTTTTCACTTTAACAATCCTGGCTTTATTATCTTTACCAGGTAAAACTTCTACCATTCTAGCTAAAGACCATTTAAATGGGGGAAGATTATCCTGCCTTTAAATTTTCTTTATTAATAAATCATTTGGTGCGTTGTTGGAGATGATTTAAATAATCTTTTTACCAACATTTCCAAATAACTTGACTGAACTTGGTAATAACTTGCCATTTAGAAAGTCTATTTTCTGTAAAATGAGACAAATCCGGTTCAGGATAAGAAGTAATGAACGTCCAATTAAAAAATGATCCGGCGTTAAGGCTTAAAAGTCATTCGCATCAGTTAATAAAGGTAAAATTGGACGAGAATTAAGAATACCTTCAACTTGTGTGAGAAGATTCCAAAATTCTTCTAAAGTCAATTTATAACTTCTGATTGTACGCTGAAGATGATATTTAAATGACTTTATACCTGCTTCCTATAAACCACCAAAATTTGGTGCTCTAGGTAGAATCAGTTTACAGTTTATACCTTCATATGTTAAGAAATCTGCTATATCGGAATTAGATTTAAGGACTAAGCTATGCAATTTTTTTTCAGTTCTGATTTTGCACCAACCATTAGTACCGTTATCTGACATTATGGTATTACATTTTGCACGTCCAGCAGTAAATCTTTTAATAGTAATAAGTAATGACTCTGTAGTTAAATCAATTACTACCTCTAAATGTATTGCTTTAGTAGCTAAACATATGGACATAGCAATGTACATTTTTGCATAATTACCCTTTCTCTGATTTTTATACTTGATGAGGAATGGACCAGAAAAATCGAGTCCACAAGTATTAAATACAAACCTTGGGTTAACTCTTTCACCAGGTAAATTTCCCATCAGTTGTTCACATACAATTGGTTTAACCTTAAAACACGTTACACATTCATGTACAACCTTTCGAGTTGTATCTCGACCATTAATAACCCAAAATTTACTGCGAACCTGATGCAATAGTGCTTGCGCACCAAGATGTAAATATTTAATATGATAATATTGAAAAATTAATTTAGTAAATACATGATCTTTTGGCATTACATAAGGAAATTTTTTATTGTAATTGAGATTACTATTGGCAAGTCTACCTCCTATTCTCAGAAGAGAATCATTATAAAAATTTTAACTTACTTTTAGAAGAAGCACAAGTCTTATTTTTAAGGATAGAATATCCTTTCTAAAATGTTGTAATTGTACATATCTGATCATGGTTTTCTCAGCGTCATCCAATTCTTTAACAGTTAGAGAACCTATTCTATTTTTTCCTTTACAATTGGCTATAAATCTAAACAAAACTTAACACACGAATAATACGAATATAGTTATTACTAATGTTAAGAGTATGATCTAAAATAACGAAATTAGAGTTCACATTTAGATTAATAAAGACAATTCCCTTCAGTTCTTTCACGTATTCCACCTCAGCCATATCAGATGAAACTACTTCACAAGTCTAAGTCAAGAACTTTTCCTCAGTCAAGAATGTTGATCCATACCACCATAAATCATTATGAAGAAGATCCTTAGGTTCAGCTCCACGTGATATCACATCAGCTGGATTATTATGAGTGCTAACATGGTACCACTCATGAATAGCAGTCATGCTGCGAATAACAGACATTGTTAACAACAAATGTCTTTAGTTGATGAGGTTCCTTTTTAATCCATGATAACACTATTGACGAATTAGTGAAATAATACACATTGACTAAGGCTAGCTGAATAGACTCTGATATTCTTTTCATTAGTTTTACCAACAGAACTGCACCACAAAGTTCCAAACGAGGAGCAGTAATTGACTTCAAAGGTGACACGTGAGATTTGCTGCACAGAAGTTTTTATGAACATTCATTCGAAGATGACATACATTTCACATAAATTGCAGCACCATAGGCTTTCTAGGAAGCATCGCAGAATCCTATAATTTCTATTTGCTGTAATCCATTGGTTAGAAAAATCTAGGTATGCGATAATCGTTGACTATTTTTAGACTATGCAGAAATGCCTCCATTCTTCAAAGTTATTTTTAGGAAGAGGTGTATTCCAATTTATTTTTAGAAGCCAAATTTTTGTAAAAATATTTTAGCTTTTGTCGTAACAGGTCCAATTAAACCTAATGGATCAAAGAGGCGAGCTATCGCTGATAAGACATGTTTTTTTGTTACCGTTTTTTTTCAATGTCAAGTGTCTTTAAATCGTAACAGAAACAGTCTGCAGATGTATTCCATGACATTCCGAAGACCTTTCTAACCTGAGGAGGCTTATCAGTAACTTGAAAGGAATAATCCTGAGTTGCACTTTCTTTATTCTTCAATAGTTCTGTATTATTTGAACACCATTTGTGTAATTGCATTCCAGCACGTTCTAGAAAACTGGTTAACTGTGTCTGCAACTCCTTGACTTCTTTCAGCGTATCAGCTCCAGTGATAAGGTCGTCCACGTAACAGTCCCTCAGTATGGCTCTTGAGGTATAAGGAAATGCATTCGCTTCATTCATTGCTAACTGCTTCAGGACCCTTGTTGCGAGGAATGGTGCACTTGCTGTTCCGTATGTTACGGTCGTTAGACGATAAGTCTGCACATGGCTACCAACTGATTCTTTCCACAAGATCAACTGCAGGTTTCGCTGGGATAGTTCAATAAGTATTTGTCTGTACATCTTCTGAACATCAGTTTTTAGTGCATAGCTGTACTTTCGAAATCTAATAATAACAGAGAATAAATCTTCTTGAGGTATTCGTCCTTCCATTAATACCGAATTAAGTGATTTTCCATTACTACTAGCCGCTGATGCATTAAACACAACGCGAAGCTTGGTACAGGTTTTCTCTGGCCGATAAACTCCATGATGACTAAGATAACCGCTAGTCGATGTTTCAATTTCTTGAACTTCCTTTAGATCCTTATATATCTTGATAAAATTCTTGTATAATGTTTTCATATTCGAATCTCTTTGTAGTCGATTTCACACTTGATGAAATCTTTTCTCAGCCAGCGTTTTTGATTCTCCTATTTCTACATCTTCCCTAATGGGTAACTGAACTACATATCTTCCATTATTTTGTCTATAGTTAGGCTTGCCAGACGTCCCGGTTTGACCAGGACAGTCCCGGTTTTCAAACAAAATCCCGGTGTCCCGGCCGGTTTACTTCACGTCCAGGTAAAAATTCAGTTTGATTTTATAGATGAGATTATGAATAATTATGAACAAAAAAGTAAAAATAATTAACTGTGAAGGATTACTTAGGATAATTACTTTGTCATTTACTTATGTACTGTATGAAAAGTGAAAAATAGAAGAGTAATGATCTGTTAATAAATAATATTGTCATCGTATCGTCTTGTCCTACCTATGCGCAATGCCAGAGGCTCTCTGGGCGAGTCCAATATTGGGTACTAAGGGGTGTAGCTTTAGCGCTTGCCATAGAGATAAGATCAGTCAGTTAGCTGTCAGTCCTGCCGGCGGTGCCTGTAACGTTAAGTAACGGTGCCTGTAACGTTGCCTGTAACTGAGCTAGCGCTGTTTTATTTATGTTTTAAGTTTATGCACTCTCTGTTAAAATGCCAAAACGATTGTGTAAATTCACCTAGAATTTACAGAATAAATTTCCTTTGTTGAAGAAAGTATGTGCTGGTACTGGTAATGAAGATCAAGGCGATAGAGTTAAATGTTCACATTGTAATTCTGAGTTTTCGGTCGCTCACGGTGGTCGGAAGCAATTGATGGTTCTAAAGCGTGTGATAATTCCATTTCAGAGACCTTGCACTGAATGATAACGATATTTTTTTAAAAAATTCAAAACACAGTGTTCTAAAGCAAATCTCGTTCTTTCAAATGCCCAAAATCGTTTGATAAAGTATGATTAAACACCCTGTAGGGTATTTCTCCCGCCTTCTTCCCATGCCTTCGTGGTGTAGTAGTCAGCACTCTCGACGCGTAACCGAGAGGTCCGTGGTTCGATTCTCGGCGAAGGCGTTGCCCATTTCTTCAGCTTCCTGCTTCCAAATAACCTAAAGTCTCTGAAAGTGGTACCAGAATTAAAAGGTGGTAGATGATGATTCTCCACCACCACGATTTGGCGACTGGGGCCCCTAATCCCCAGTCGCCCTTTAAAAGGGGGAGTATGTCAGGTATTTCTCCCGCCTTCTTCGCATGCCTCCGTAGTGTAGTGGTCAGCACGCTCGACGCGTGTTCGAGAGGTCCATGATTCGAGTCCCGGCGAAGGCGGGGCTGATTTTTCAATCTCTCTTGCTTTCAAAAAAATACCTAATGTCTCTACAACCCCACCTCAATTGTTTGAGCAGACGATACTTGCGGTTGCGGGAAATTTTCTTTAAAACCAGATACATCTACTTTAACTCCCTCGAATATTCAAATACACATGACTTGGTATATGCAACAACAAAGCGGGTAAAAATCAAAATCCATAATAGACAAATATTTCTTGCTTTCGACACTTCATAAATACCATTTAACAAACTCAGTGAATCTTTGAATTTGCGTGTTATAATTTAGGTAATGAATGATTGCTTATATTATAGAAATATTAGTTACAACGGATATGATAAAATTTAAAAATCAGTACAGCATCATTATCTAATGTTTTATCATCTCAAATTCTGTTTGAAGTAAACAAGCTGTTAAATTTTCTGACCTTAAATAATTGACGAAAATCTAGTTTTGATTTGACTAATAGAAAAGATTGTAAGCATCGAGGGACATAGAAAGAGAGCAGTAGGAAAGAAGAGAAAGAGACTAATTGTCTTCTTCTAAAGCAAATTATGTGCATGCTATATGCTGAAAGGAGGTAGTCTGGTTTCGCGGAGGATATTCTAAGGAAATTAGTTCACTCACTCATCCACGAGCTTGCTTAAATTTAAACAAGGAGAACTGAAACAGTGTGTACTTTTATCAACATCGTGCCATGAGCAAACGGCCCGATCAGTGGCCGAGTGGTTAAAATTGCTGAATTTTGGCAGGTCGACCTCCTTTGGGTTCGATCCTAGGTGAACGGGTTGGCTGCATGATTAATTTTCGCTATGGTTAATGTGAATATGAGCCAGTGCACCTCAAGAAGACCTTCATGAAAGCATCCTCTTCTTAGGGAGATAGCTCTCGTGCCTTTGGTTCAAGATAACCGAACCTAAACTAACAGAATTAGAAATTATTTGCTGCATAATTTTCAAAGCTTTAGATTTGACGTTTCCCTAGAAACGTGAACTGATGTATCTTTTGTATAGCTAGAGAACATGAATTAGTTACATGAAATAAAACACACAGACGCACACGCTAAATTTGCTAGTTATAAATTACACGCTCTGTCGATTAAAACTAACACAGCATTAACAATTAATTTTTTTTAATTATGAATAATTAATCAGCTGCTCTCAGAGTAAAGAAGATTATCCACTAAGTCATGAATTACAGTTTGTTAACTATTTCTAGAAACTGAACAGGTAATGCCGAAAACTTAGTGATGCTATATATTTGATTTCTCATAGAAGTGCTCTTAAAGCTTTACCATTTGTTAAGAAGTATTAACCTATCTGATGAATAAACGAATAACATTATATGTTTATAATTAAAATTTCATCATCTTTTTTAGAACTAAGCACACTCTCTCAAAATTTTCGATCAATGAACTTTACACAAAAGGTTCCGTTTTCATTTGTGTATTTCTTTAATTATGTAATACCGCATATAAGAACCGATGTCTAATGGGCTGGAGTATTTATAATATGGATAAAAAAATACGCATACCCCAAAAATGCATTTGAATAATTTTCTTTAAACTTTGAAATTTAAATTTTCAGCAGTTTTGACAGTTTCCACCTCTCTACGTATACAACGCTTCTGGGAAATTTTTAGAAGACTTGGAAAGAGGGGAGGATAGACAAATCACAATGGGCCCTCCGAACTGCAACTGTAGCCTATCGAGTTGCAGGAAGCGTCGAATGCGTTCGGCGTAAAATTGGATTTTCCGCCCTTCGAACTCCCCGATGTCAAAGGTTATTGTCCACTCCAAAGGGAATACGAGTTCAGGAGAAGGACAGAAGTTTCTTTTCCCACAGATGTAAGGTGGCCGATGACAGGAACTCAATCGAGTCACTCGCAAATTCAAGAAACTCTGTCAGGGACCACATATGCACCTAATAAAGAGTACCCATGACCAATGGTAGCGCAAGAAAACATCTTTTATATAGCTTTTAACATTAAGTAATGTAAATGCGAGGTTTCTTCAAAGAGTTAAGTCTAATTACAACAGTAGAAAATGTTAGGTTAGATTTTCTGAATATGGAAGCAAATGAGAGTTATCTACCTAAGGGAAGGGATGCTTTCGTAGAAAAATTTCTAAGGGATTATATAATTATGTATTATATTCATTTCATAGATGAGAAAACACGAAAACCTATCATCAAGCCAGTCGATTCGTCTGGGCTCGAACCTAGGATACAGTGAAAATGAAAAAGGTCTAAAGAAATCTCTCAAGGTAATTGCGTGTATTAATGCTAGTATTTAAAATATTTAGGCCTTTCGCACAGCATATTACTCCTAATTTAGAACTGTGTATTGAAAAGTACATTATTAAGTTGCACATAACGTTTAATCTGTATCGCGCCTATTTTTTTCACGTTGCCTAAACCTTTATTTTGCAAATAGTAAACAAATATTTCTGTGAACTATTATTTTGATACTTGCATACATTCTGTAAACAATTCGTGTAATATCTGCCACAATATGTGATTCTACGAAACTGATGTAAATAATCCAATAATTTATGCAGTACAACTTTTAAGCTTATGATATACTAATCACTTGTAGCAACACAGTATTCCAATGTATTTCCTTCAAAGGCCTTATATACCCATGTAATATCCTATCGGGCCTTGGGCGTGGTGCACAGGTAGGAGATATTCTCCTCCAGAGGGCTCGCAATCAACTTAAGCAAGCCTGTTGTCTTCGCGGTGATGCAAAGTTTTAATCACTTGGGCACTCAGCAGAGTCCAGATGTATATATAAAAAAAGATGGTATTAAATTTGTTTTAGTAACTTTTTCAGGGGGAGAGGAGAAGGCAAATCAGCGTGTTTAGAATCTTGACAAATTAATTTCAGTCTAGCTATGCAGCAATATGTCATGGATTCATTTTAAATAATTTATGGCCATATTTATATATTTTGTGAATTTCAGGCTCCTTAGACGGGAGGGGGGAATTGGTAATTTTGCAGGATTATTCCAAGGTATGATTAGATTACGCCAATGTACGAATAAAACGATACTTATTGCTATTTTATTTCCTTCATAAATTTTGTTGGACAATATTAAGTGACTAAGGCTTTTCTCTAAAATATTTCGGCACTTAAACTTGGTTTTCTATGTATGTCGGATAATCAGACCTTCGTTGTACTTCTAAAATAAGTGATTAAACATTCATATAAATTTTGTAAATTTTATTTTAGGAAAATATGACCAATACTCTCATGGAAATAATGAGGATAGTAAGACACATTTCCTTAGTAAATAAAAATTATTTAAAATATAACGCTAGGAGCCGTGAATCATACCACAGTACATAGCTAAGGGTTCAATATCAAGTTTCTTCAAAATAATACTCTTCTGATACCCGGGAAGAACAGTAGGTCAGAAAGTAAGATTAAATATTTGATTCAAATATTTCAAAATTAAACTGATTTTAAAACAAGCTATAAACATGCTACTTCACGAAAAAAGGCCTATAAATTCAAATATTTATTTATAGTACCCTTTAAATTATAATTCCATTACACAGAAAACAAAATTGAATCTGATATTACATACTCTAGTACAAACACTTTCATTGAAGGCTACAAATAGGACTAAAATTTATTATACTAAGTCCTGATTAACGAAGTTCGAGCTATTCGAAGCGAATGCAAAGAGCGTAATAGGTTTTTATGTTATACGTCATGATTTTCGAGCGGAAGGAAGAACACAAGTTAGTGAACGCAAAGAAATTCCATGCAATGTTTCCTATGACATGACCAAACAGCAGAAAGACAATATTCTTTCTGGTGTTTTCCTACTGAATTGACGAGCAGAAAATATGGCAAAGTCACAACTACCCGTTACAAAGCAACCTCCCTAGGACATTTTTAAGGAAATCAAAAACGATAAACTATCTCACGAAATAATTCACCTTTGTTATTTACTTGTACTTTATTTTTAATATGAGTTTATGAGAAACCTACCATATTGAAACAAATTTTGTTTTTTCAGACTATTATACTGAATAGCAATACATTATAAAAAACATACCACAAAGTTGTGTTAAAAAATGAAAGTTAATTTTCCTTGTTTTTTTCAACATTAAATTTGCTAAAGGTACGATAGGACACTTAGAAATCGAATTATGGGATCTAAACTGACTTCCTCCTTTTAAATGCGAAATAAGTGATTACCGTTTTCGTTTTTGTCAAGTTTTCGATGATTTTTAAGTTTTACCGGTCCATGCTACATCTAATAATCGAATTCTTGTGTCCCCGCCCCTTTTTTTTATTTCATAATAATAATAATTTTCCCCGCCCCCTTTTTTTGGTATATAATATATTTTTTTCATTTAATTAAAAACATACAACAGAAAACCGAAAAATTAAAAGGTATACTGTAGAACACCAGTTGTGAGAATTCTTGTTTATTCTTTGGAATACTACTAAATCTAGCATTCTGATTAAACAAATGGAACATACTAGAGGCGGATGGTGATACTTCTTGTAGTATTGCCAAGCACACGAAGGCTATCTGCCGACAGAAATGGATGCTTTTGTGAAATATTTCATAAGTAAAATTGGACCATATCCATGTTACACATGACGAAAACTACGGAAACCCCAACCATACAGGCAGCCGTTTTGCTTGGTTTCGAACCCAGGATGAGCTACTAGCATTCAGCGGTCTGAGCTACTCCGCCAGTGGCGGAACCCTAGGAACTTTGATTTGGTTTATTTGATCACAGCAAAACATAAGAAGGCTATCTGCTTTAGAGCAGGGATGTTTTCGTCAAAGACTTTCTAAGGGACCAAGAAAGAGGTGAAATAACCATATTTTCGTTGTTTAGTCTTATTTTAAAATGTTAAAAGTTAAGCATAAAGACGGAAACCACAAATATGTGGTAATAGAAGAATTAAAACAATTTCTAAAGACTAATATTTAGATAACGGTATTTAAAAATTTCGATTTTCCAATAACCCTACATGAAATCCATGTTCTTCCCATAAACTTGGCATAATTTATAATAACCCCTAAATCCAAACTTGAATTTCCGACCAAAAAAACACGATTCATCCTTTTTCCATATAATTTTTAAAAAAAGTAAACAAGTTAACAGTTGTTCCTTACCGGATGGAGACCAACCAACCACTGTGATTTGTCTATAGAAAATATCAATTTCTTTCTTCTCCTCGGTTTCATCCGTCACCAGCACAAAAACTTATCCCGTTAGGAGTGGCTATTTTATCAATTCAGATCCCTACCGAGTTCCTTGACCCATATCGACTGTAACCCGATATACCGAAAGGGTTCTCTCGGAAAATATGAAGGTGAAGGTCTCCTGGACAGAGAGGGGTGTATTTTGATGATTTACAAGTCAAAGGGGTTGAAAAGATGTTTGCCACGCGAAAGCTATTCAGAGAAGGAAATAAGGCCTTTTAGAAGACATGATGGACAACAAAAGATCTGTCACCAACTCCTCACCTGACAATATGGCTAACTACGATGGACGAGTTGTGAGAACACCAAGATATTTCGAATTTTTTTCAATAGTACATACACTCAAACAACTTCTAAATTAACTCGTTGGAAAAAATAATTCATCTTCTTAAACCAACATAATGCATAAAATTGCCATTTCCAGCACACTGAACATAATAGAGCTTACTTTACCCAGTTCTCTGATAAGTACACAAATATAGCTTTTTTTCATAGAAAATAAAATATTAAGAATGAATTTACTGGTATACAAATTAGCCTATTTTTCTTTAACATTGTGACTTATTGCTGTAATGTTTTATTCTAACATATTTCTAATACTTAACGCAAAAGTTGGAAATAATATAAAAATGAGATGGAAAAGTAGGATGCATTACTAAATTAAAAATTCTACGCCAGAAAAGAGAAATTCAGATTATAAGGTATTCTTCCAATCTTCAGTGTAGAAGAGTTCCATTACCTTCGCCACCGAAGAGAAGCAATTCCATTCTTAAAATTCGCTCTTCTCCTTCTAATACCTTTTCGTAACAGTTTTAAAAAATTTCATAACATTTTAAAATTTTATTTATTTATTTTTAAACCATGAATCTAAACATTTCCTAAAATATCAGCATTCTCCCCAAAACTGACATTTTATTCAGTAAGCATCAAATTCAAATTAAGATTCTGAAGTTCTCCTTCTATGGACACACGCAAAAAATTCTGTTATAAATTAAAAGAATGGGAAATGAGCAAGTGAAAAGTACACAGCTAATTGGAAATGTAAAAGAGTTGTTTAGCAGCAAGACAGCAACAACAACAACAATAATAATAATAATAATAATAATAATAATAATATAACAAAAATAATGAAGGAATGCTGTTCCAATAAGAAAACTTCCACTATTCGCTTTTACCACTACCACTGAATTTGGTAGCAGGAAGATTGGACTCGATTTTGATTACGTTAAACTCTCAAGAATTTGAAAGCGTAAATATAATGCCTTCAAGGAGGATTTTAAGTGCAAATAACTCATACTGATGCCATGCGAGAGACACTATTTCTGAGGTCTATGGTTAGTGCGCCCCCTGCCTCCAAAAAAAAAAAGAGAAAACATTCTGAGATTTCAAAACTGTCATACAAGACTTCGTGATCCTCGAAATGATGCAAAAAGAAATCTTTCAAGGAATGTCACCCCCGCACTCAGCCCTTGGGTTTATGCTTTCAGTTATCAAAATTACATGCATTTTAGTGATATGATAGGTTCTTTCTTTTTAAAGAAACCACTGCACTTAGCCGCCAAAGTGGGAAAACTTAAGCTTCCAGTCAGCGTGCAAATTTCAAATGTCGACAAAGATAAGTATCACACAATATTGTTTTCTTAATGAACCAAATTCCAAACTTTAAATCTCAAGAAAGGAAAGCATCGGAAAAAACTATGCATAGTTTTATGAAACAATAATGTTCTCTTGCTTACTTCGCAGTGCACAATAATTAAGCGTGAAGGAGATGCATCCTATTCTTCTACATCTTCTTCTTCTGTTTCGGCAGAACCTCCGCCTACTAATGCCATTATTGAGAAGTTAACATTCTCGGGATCTCTCTCCATAAACTTTTTACACACGGCCACAGCATCCTGAAAAGAATTTAGGTTTAGAATGATCGGCTATTATGGTATTTAGCAACGAGGGAATTAATATAGAAAAGTTTTAATATAATAATTTATTTTTATCGGGTACCGTAAGCACTTCGAAAAGAGAATTCAATATTCACATGTGAAATTGATTTGAAAATTTCAAAAATACTTACCTGCATTTATTGCTTTTTTGTTTTGTTTTTTGTATCCAGCACTAATTTATGAATTATAGACTAAGATGTAGATTTTAAAAGCATATAAACTCTTCAATGATTAAATAACTGAAAATGTAAATGAAGCTTTATTGACAAAAATATCGTTCTACGGCTTTTATTGGAGATCTGACACAAGGTTTTATTACAAAGTTGAGGTAATTAGAGCCACAAAGCTATTTTTTGGGGGGGGATCTGAAATACACTCAGTTATGTGTGTACAGATGATATTAATTCTTATCAAATAGACTGCTCTTAAATGAAAAACAATTAGACTATTTTTTTCCAAATAGTTTATTTTCATTCATTTCGATGCAATAATAATTCGATAATATCATGATACGTAATTCGATACATTCATTTCGATAAACAAAAATAACACGTAGAAGAACAAATGTCAGAAATAAGCTGATTATTGTTGCTTTAGTATTCTGCATAAATTTTTAAGACTAGTTTTGAATGTTTTAATAGAATCGTTTTCAACTGCACAAGTAAAAATGACGAAGGAGAAGACTGTGGTCAAAAGATAATAATAGACAAGAAAATGCTAGGAAGTTCCCATTAAGGAAAGAAACAAAGCTACTGGTCCATTCTATTGACAGAATAGGAAAAAAATTATAAAATAATAGTCATAAAAACTGAAGTTAAAGACAGATTAGCATGGGAATCATTAACCAGAAGTGAAATATTTTTGTAAATGTTTCCTAAAGCAATAAAATGCTTCTAGAAAATCTAATTTTCCAACCACGGGTGCTTTTCATCCAGCACAATTGGCAAAGCTCTGAAAAATGTTTCGTTTCAACCTAAAAAACTTGGAAAGATAAAAATTCTGTGGTCACTACTTTCTTTTCTATCAATTAGCTATAAAACTGCATGTAGTTTGTTGAACTTTCATTTCGTTTTTTCTTCTATCAATAAAATTCGCAGTTCAGTTATTAAAGATCCCCTTCCAAATATGAACCCTGGAATACTTACAGTATTCCTTGCCAGTACATTTTGATATAACTAAGTCTCTTGAAATTTCGCTCTAAAGAACATGAGAAGGGAAAACACAAATCCTTTGCTGCTCAATACTGCTGCTAAAAAAATTATATTTTGCATTTTCCCGCAGCCAAAATTATTGAGTAAACATCTTCCGTTGTTGAATTAAGATTTTCTAAGAGATGTTTCACATTCACAAAAATGTTTCAGCTGATGATCCCTATTCTTATTCGTCTTTACCTTCAACTTTTAAGGAAACTCTTTCTTAGTTATTTCACTATTTTTTTGGCTACAGATGGCGTCAGTAGCTTTGTTTCTTTCTTTAATTGGAACTTCCTCGAATTTTCTAATCTGTTGTATCACAGGTCACAGGCTTCTCCTTCGTGATATTCACTCCTACAGCTAAAGAAGAAGGCTCTGTTCGAACCTTCGAAACTATCTTGCATATTTATGCAACTTAGTCCAGTTCTTTAAGATTAATTTTTTAAGTCTTAGTATGATTCTGTCTTGTCTTAGTATGATTAAATACGATTCTTTTTTTATAATAAAATCAAAACGTTTTTAATTGCAAAAAGTATTAGGGTGAAAAATTCTACAACACCTTCTCGATAGCAGCGTGTAATTAAATTCAGTGTTTATTATTTTAAAAATATTTCTTTCTTCAACCAAATTTCTGAATATCCATTACCGAAATGAATTTTTTTATCACCCGTGAATTAACCTACTACATTAATTTTATTTAGGATATTTAAAATTTAGTAGACGTGTAAATAATAATTTCTAGATTACAACTCAGGTAGCCTGTATACGTTACGTAATACAAAACGGAAAACGAAAGTCGAAAGAAAGCAGAGACCATTTTGTTTTCTTTTAATTGATAAATTACAGTCAACATTTAAAAAAACTGAGCTTCAATCCCGAACCTACCAGGAAGAGGTTGAAAAAATCTAGTTCCTACATTTATTGCAAAAGCTTAATTTATTCTCAAGTTTCAGATCTAACTGCCCAGTTTACAAAATTCTCCATTGCGCTCGACTCGCTTATTTCTAAAACCTAACATAGCAGTGATACAGACCATAAGATTTATAGACGGCGATTTTTCCTTAATTCTAAAAACATTTCTTTATCATGTTAGTTTTCCTAATCATGCTTGCACATAAATTATAATGATGTAGCAACGAAAGGCAAATGAGGGTCCCTAAGTGTTCACTTCCCCCAAAATGTTCACTGGTCAATTTCCTCAGAACGCTTTAAGAAAATAATCACTTCGCGTTTTAAGAAAAGTTACCTTAAAATTGTTTGAATGCGCAAATAAAATACTGTGTGTAAAAGGCCTGATTTTTTTAACTATCTGAGAATGTGAGTGGTTTGATAAATATTTTACCAATGGTAGCTTAAAAGCTTCGAATGGCATACTTCGGCTATCTATCCAGCTGCCTATTACTAGCTATGTATGTTAACCAATACAAATTCAGATTTAAACCACTGTTAATAAAGAATTCATCTCAAATTCAATTCCAGTGCGACCAACAGTTTTTTCTTTTGTCTTCTCTCAAGTTTTCCAGAATGCACAATATACATCAGTCGTTTTCATATTCCAACAATCCAAGTCCAGACAAGTAATAATTACTGGTCATAAGCGCTGACACATAAACAATTAATGTAGTAATTTTTACCCCAGATGCTCTTCGGTAGTGACGTTCGTCTACCTTGAGATCTGTTATTTGGTCGCCTTCCGGGTACTCCTTCATTGCCTGAGAAGATGCACATTCATTATCTCCAGATTCGGTTTGAAGTGGTGCACAATTCTGCACAAGAACATGTCAGCTTGGCGAGGGAGAAGACGCAGACTCGGTATTACACAAGAGCTACAGGACATCGATTCAACGAAGATGACAAAATGTGGTCACGGAATCCCAATCGACGGTAAGGACTTCCTCTGAAACTACGGTCACCATGGAAAAAGGACTGGCACAGAGTGACTAAGTCCCGTCCTAAACAGTTGAACGAAGTCTTAGTTTGGATCTGTAAGTCATTAAATTCTAAGCTTAAAGTCGTCCATTAAGACAGGCTAATCCCTTACTATGGCCATAGTATGTAGCCCTCATGGTGTAAATAACAGAAATAATATTGTAAGACGATAGTCATCTGTCTGTATAAATTTGTAAATGCATGCATTTATTTATTGCTTTGGCATTTGATTTTTTACGTGTTATTTTTTGAAATTATTATTTTTAGTATTGATTTCCTTCAGTTGTAAATATGGCTTCCTGCACAGAGATTGTACTAACCGAGAGATACAGTCCCTGGGAAGGGGGGCAATGTTACAAATTTTGTTCATATGTAAATAATTTTAGCAAATTACATGTAAATTGTAATATCTTTTATATAATGTAATATGAAAAGTCTTAGAGGGCAAAGCACCGCTAGAAAAACAGGGTTACAGGGGTAAATCTATTTAACATTGAGCTAAATGGTTAATTGGTGAAATAAAAGCTGGCAATACCCACCAAGCTGGCGATATTTTTTGTCACCAAATTTGGCGAGAGATCGCCAGAAGTCACCAAACTTGGCGGCTATTTGGCGATATTTTGGTCTGATCATTGTGTAATTGCAACTGGGCCGATCTATGTAATTAAGTCCCCCTTCCCCTTTGGTGGTCCATGTCGGCGAGGTCGAAGAAGCGCGAAGTTTCTTGGACGGAGCGGCTAACAGGCCCGGCATCAAGCTATTGGCGGTCTCCCAACATGGGGGGCATGAGCAGTTTTCCTGGTGGTACGTACAGACATTAAACTCACAAGACGTACTTCGTAGTGAGTATGCTCATAAAGGAAACGTCAAGTCGGAGCAGGTCTGTAGGAGTTTTACAAGCCGGTAATAGGACGTACTCTAGATAATTACAATGTAAGTAACTGTACCTGTATCCAGTTCTATGTAACTGTAAATGTGCATGCATTCTAGAATTTCGAGAAGGTACTGGAAATTTCTTAGTGGACGGAAGAAAACTATATAAGACCGGGGAGAGCATCAGTTTTCAGTTATAGTATACTAAAATTCGGAATTCCTCGGAATTCTTCTAGATCACATTCTCACTACAGTGCACAAATTCTTCAGCAAAACGAAAAACTCGCAATACACTGCAATTACAAGAATTATCGGCTACGATCCCACGATTGAAAATACGGCAGAATGACCCAGAACTATTCACGATAATGCGGCATTGGTCATTTTTATATATATCTTGTATATTTTTCATTCTTCTCTAGAATCAGTTTATTCTAGACCGTATTTACATGGCATTTCTCATACTATCATGTAAGTGAGATCATCATGAAGACTAACAGAGCAATAGCATAGAGCATTTTTTTGGAAACTTTAAGGTCAGGAGTTTTGTATTTGATCGCGAAAACTCTGAGTTTTAATTATTATTCTGTAAATAACTTTTTACTATATCTACGTTTTATTGTACTTTTTTTAATTATGTTCTCAAATAAGTATCATCACAAACCACTTTCACGCTAACAGAGAGCTAACAATGTCAAGATCTCATTCACTGCATTACATTCCTTGACTTTGTCACTCTTTCGACATTCTCTTTTCTTTCATTCGGATGACTGTGTGATCACATATAATTTTTAAATACGGAGAAAGCCTCTAGAACACCATTATGACGGACTGGTAAAATACATACTAATACAGAAGCCAGATGAAGAACTTGAAAGTTCCAATTTCATTTTTTAGTTTAGTTCAGAGTTTAGCTCAGAATATTGAGAGTACTGAGAGATCATTGTGCTAGCTTATGCATTTGAGGCCTTTTTGTATTGTCTTGTGTTCAACGTTTGTGGTAGTTTGAAGCGGTAACTACAGATACTACTCTATCGCACTGAGAAGAGCTGTAAGAATACTTTTGTGTAAAACATTCAAGAACTTTAAATTATTTTGGGAAAAATAAATTTCGTCAAGCTATTCTTGCTTTTGCATGCCTTCAATCCATTAACAATGCACGTAAAATCATATTTGTCTAAAAGCATTGTCATCAGCTTACGACTACCATTAACAAAATGGAGAAATTTATGGACTAAAAAGTTGCATTTGTAACAAATTAATTCCATTTTGGTGCAGCACGAGCCATTGTTTATGCTGGCAGTTGAAATTCCTTTTTCGTGCATTTCTTGTTAGCTTTTTGACGCAGCTATTCCATGCCAACTTCTGCTTTACGTAAAGATTTTGAGAAATCTCATTTTCTTACCAAAAAAGCTCTTCTGTATTCTTAACACGTTTGCAGCGAAAGCGATCACATCAAGTTAAAGGAATTCACCCTGACGTTTTACGAGAATTACAATTCCTACAATCGGAAAGGGCAAAATTTCTTTACCGGAACCCATACGCTTGTCACTCTTCATCAGATAAGGAAGATGATTGACTGGCTTAAGCTGCCTTGACAGAAAAGTAACTATTCAGAAGCGAAAATGATTAAAACCAGTTAATATTCCGCGCCTAGAGCTACCTTCCAATTGTTTGGAAGCCGGCTGCAGGACTAAAGGTAAAAAATGGAAATGTCAGTCAAAATTCGAAACAAAAGGCGTTTAAATTACCATCTCTCAGACGTGACTTAGGAAATAAAGTTACGTGTAAGGTTAAAATATGAAAAGCCATCCTTCGAATGTATTAAAATAAGTTATTTAAATGTAATTAATTTTGAAACGAAACTGAAGTTTTCTCCAAGCATGGAATGAGTAAAGCCAAAAAAGATTCGGTAAAATAAGCTAAAAGTTTAACTGTACCTAAAATTTATTTGAAGAGTTGAAAAAGCTTCTAAACTTTTCACAAAACATTAAATTTAAATGCTGATTTAAGCAGGCATTACTTATGAAATTGCTTTAATAGATTATCAATTTCTTTCATACAGCAATTTACGAAGAGTAAAAATAAAAATATATATAATATTTTGATAAATTGAAAAGCATTTGTATTTAAAAAAATTTTCAATAAAAATTCCTTGATTAGAATCTTAAATTACTCTGCTTCAGAAAGATAAGAAGCTGATAATTTAACATTCTGCATAATATTCCTATTAAAACAGTAAAAGTTGTAATCTAATTTGAAAATTTACAAAATCCATCGCTTGTTTGCGATAGATTATAAATACGAAAAAAAGTTGACTGCATTTTGAAAGAAAATATACCTAACTCCTTTTTTTTTTCATATCTAAACTATTGTGTATGCATATCAATTAAAATAGTTTTCTCACGCTCAAATTATTCTGCATGTGAAACTAGCTCCATCTGTTGAATAAAATAGAAGAAAAATGTGCATTTAAGATGGCAAATAAAGCAATGAATAAACTATTCTTATTTTTCTTATAGCTGAAAAGAACACCGTTTTGACCATAATGAATGTTAAATGTCTTGTAATCGATTGTGTATATGCAGCAGAAAAATATCTGCACAACTTCTCGAAAAATTATGTACGGTAAAAGGAATACTGCTCAAATTATGCAGTAAGCATTATTCATGACTTAATTTGTTACTTAAAAAAGAACGTTTTACCTTAAAATATACAGAGGGCTTTCTTCCATTAACTTTAAATGAAAGGTTACGTTTTACCATTAACCAATAACTGAACGTACGTTACCCAATACTGAAGGTATTTCACATGTAAACTAGCTTTCCATTGCCGGTGAATGGGGAAGAAAATTTTCCCCGAATTTATCCGAGATTTAAATTTATGCAATTTTTAATGACATAAATAAAAATACAAGAATATTCCAAATTTCTCACACTAAGAATCTCCAGTCAACGATAGTATAATAAATAAAATTTCTTATATAATTCTTATATAAATTTCTTATATAATATTATATATTCTTATATATTTCTTATAAAATTTCTTAAATAAAATTTTCAGAGTTATGAGCTGCAAAATCAGCATTATTCGAATAATTTCAAAATCATTTCAATCTCTTTCGCCAAAGTTTTCCCAAAAAATTCTAAGCATCTTTCTCATATTAAAAATACGGTTTCGAAACACTCGTATAAAATTCAAAGAACTTTGTCGCGTTTTTTGTACAAGATTTTCGCAAATAAAAATTAAATAAAGAGAACTTTCAGTTAGATTTAATCGCTAATTTTAATTGACTTCGCTTTTGTGAATTAATTTTCAGACTTTACGATTCATGTGTTTATACGGTTGCATACCTTTCAAAAATGTCAAAGGATTGCGCCGGTACATAAAGCAATTCTACATCAAAGTATATATAATCAGTAACAGTCTCAGTCAATTTGAAGTTTTAAATTTCAGTTCTAAGATTAAAATTTCAGTAACATTAAATGAACACTCCTTCAAACCTCAGTCCTAAGATTTAGGGAGGGGGGAGGAGTGTGTGGGTGGGTATTTTTAAGCTCTTAATTGGAAAGATGGAGGATAGATTTTAACAGCATATTTAACAGCATTCAGTCCCTCTCTTCGACTTTATTTATTTTAAATCAAATGCGGTTTCCTCCTCCCCAATTTCCATTGAAAAAATTAGATTAGAGAGAAAAGATTTCATAAATATTTTCTAATGCAGCACTTCTCGCCTCTCCAACTGGCATTCAATTCCTAAATCCTTTGTCCCCCTTCTAACCAAGATGAGCATTATTCCAGTTTTGCTTAACTTTGATTTAAAAACATATATGTAGTAATTTAAGAAAGGAAATTCTTAATTTACATATATCAACACTATAATAAACTTGTTTCTAAGGGAAAAGTGATTGACGCTGAATATTTCTGAGATGAATATCAGTGTTTTTTTAAGTATATTAACACTGTACACTTAAGAGTTATTAATTTTTATTTTTACTCAGTTCGTATTCTGTACTTAAGAAAATTAAATAATTGCTTATACTTTAAATCTCTCTGTGAATAAATATTAAATAATGCCAGTTATATTTCCGTATAAATAAGGAAAATATTCACACGCTTTGAACCTACTTAGAAATTAGATATGGCTACGAAATTAATAAAAAAGAAGTGAAACTGAAAAACACATTTTTTTCTACCTTCATTCTACTTCACTATTATTATTTTTAATATTCTAGGTCACCAAGTCAAAAGCAAATTTTAGATTATGAAGATACTTGAGCATTAATTTTTATCGTTCTTTCTTTTCAATATTACTCCGTACGGATACAGTTTATCATACGTAATGTTATTTCACAACAAATGGGTGAGTTATGCAGATTTAAAACAGAATTTGTAAAATAAACACCAATAGAATATTTATGATTGATTCACATAATTTCCCCATTTAATGCATAACTCGTGTAAGAATTCCTTTTAAACAATTTGCCGCAAAAATGTTTTGATTATATGCTATTTTAAAAACCTTCAGCACGTATGAATTAGTAATCTCAGAGAGCTTTAAAACTGGAGTCGCGTCTGCGTACAAGTTAATAAAACATCATTCAGTGTCAAGAAACCAATTTATTAGGGAAAAAAACTGTTATTCTACTGAACTTGAACTTACCTTCAAAAGTGTTTCTGCACTCGTTGATCCATGATTAACTGGATAATTTTTACGAGCATCTGAAAAAAAAAAGTGAGATTTCAGCACAAAAATATAGAATAGGCTCATTTAATATTTTTTTTCTCACAATAGTCCTCCCATTTTACTTTGCTAAAAAATTGAGTTTCTCGCTTTGATATCTCTGATTTTTGAATAAATATTTCGTCCAAAAAGTACGCAGTGCATGCAGTTTTGTGTTTCTTCCTATAATAATAAGTGAAGAGTTTCGAAGTAGAAAACGTAATTTTATTGTTACTATGCAAACATTTTTCACCAATTACAGGCGTGGGCAAAGCAAATTAAAATTATAACACATGCATCAGTTAAGTGCACAAACAGACAAATACGTTTATCTTAACGCTAATGTTTATCAAGAATTCAGTTATTTTAAAACCACTAGTCCGCTCATTTTACAAAGTTCAGTTAATACACTGCTGGCCACCGTAAATGCAACACCGTGAAGGAAGCATGCAAATAACATGAAATTTACAACATGCATTAGAGGAGGTGAGATATGCAAATGATTAGAATTTCAGCGCAGACGCACATCACGGCGCCACTTCAAAGCGCTATATAAAGCTTGTAGTTTTCGACGATTTCAAGTTCGGCAATTGTGTTTTTCTTGTGGCTTTTTTCAATAAAAAAAAAAAAAAAAAGATCAATTATGCCTCGTAGTAAACAGCGATCATCGTTTGATCAAGTATCCGAGTTCGACAGAGGAAGGATAGGAAGGATAGTGGCTTACCGAGAGTGTGGATTATCTTTCACGGAAATCGGTAGTCGTGTTGGAGGAAACCAAACAACTGTAATGCGGATATGTGACCGCTGAATGCAGGATGGTACGACGGACCGACGTGTTCGATCGCATCCACCTCAGTGCACCACTTCACGTGATGACAGGAACATTGTGCGCATGGCACTGACGGATCGCTCAGTCACATCACGAACCATAGAACAGCACATTCAGTCTGTAACGCATCATCCTGTGTCTGCGCGTACCATTCGACGCCGTTTACAGCAGAGTGGTCTGTCTGGAAGACGTCCATTGCTTTTTCTACCCTTGACTCAGAACCACAGACGTCTCCGCCGCCAATGGTGCGATGAGAGAAGGATGCGGATGGCAGCATGGAATGAAACTGTCTTTACTGACGACTCAGGTTTCTGTCTGCAACACCACGATGGTCGGTTTCGAGTCTGGAGACACCGTGGAGAGAGGATGCTGAAAAGCTGCGTTATACACCGCCACACTGGTCTTGCACTGGGTATTACTGTATATCACTCTCGCACTCCTCTAGTACGCATTGTCGGTGCTTTAAACAGCCAGCGCTACATTTCCGAAGTGTTGGACCCAGTTGTCCTTCCTTACCTTCAGGGCTTGCCCACAGTCAACAGGATAATGCGCGACCACACGTAAAACGCATTGTCCAAGGATTAATCGTCAATCGCCAGATTGAATTGCTTCCCTGGCCGGCTCGCTCTCCGGATCTTTCGCCGACAGAAAACATGTGGTCCATGGTTGCTGAACGATTAACCCAGATTACATCCCGAGCTGCCACACCAGATCAACTTTGACAACGTGTGGAAGCTGCTTGGTCTGCTGTACCCCAAGAACACATCCAAAGTCTCTTTGAATCAATGCCGAGGCGTGTGGCAGCGGTGATCTCCAACAATGGCGGCTACTCTGGCTATTGATTGTGGAAGGAACCACACTTCACAGAAGTCTATAAATTTAATCATTTGATACTTGGTCAACATGTTATCTATTAAATAAATTTTGTTGTGATATCTCTTGTCTTTCTTGGTGTTGCAATTTGGGTGGCCAGCAGTGTACGTTAGAAAAGTAGAGTAAAATGGTAAATTTCAGTTGCTAAAGGGTTTCATATTATTTAGAACACACTGAAAGAATTGCTGTTCAGTTCTATTTTATTCAGAATTTGCTTTATAAGAAATTTCCAGTAAGTGTACGTGAAGACTTAATCCTTTCCTTTATTCACTCGTTAGTTGCTTGAATAACATAGCCAAAGCATTGAAAGCTATTTAAACGAAAAAGATGCTATCGTAGATGACCCAAATGATGAAAAATACTTCCATTATCTTATGGAGAGGAAGGAAAATAAAGGAAAGCTCATGCAGCTCTCTATCGCGGTAAACCAAATCTTAAGAATTACAATGTAATTAAGAATTACGTGTGGGAAAAGTAGATGAGAGCGTTGCGCCGGTCGTATAATCTCAGTAAAGTATCAAAATTTGTTCATTGTAGTTAGAATATTGTACAAAAGGTTTGTGACAATTTATTTTTAACAAACAACTTGGGTTTTTAGTTTATACCTTTTCTATTCACTTCTTGGTCAGGCAGCTCGTACCTTTCAGATGGTTATGTAGATTTTTGAGACAAGCGTAGGGGTATAAGTAGGGTAACTGGAACTGGAGGCCTGTCTGAAGTCGGCTGCTATCTGAAAAATTTCATTCCGAGTCTGGGTCTAGGTCTGGTAAAACAACCTGGAGGATGGAGCCGCCAGAACGCAGCAGCTGCTGCTGATTATTGATGTTTAATTCTGGCCGTTGTAGATGATCCCAGAGAACTGTCAAAAACTACGGTAAACTACGGTTGTAAACTTATAAGGCATTCTCCCTCCTTCTTAGAAAGCCTTCGTGGTCAGTACACTCGGCGGGTAGTCTAGAAGTCCGTGATTCGAGTCCCGGCAGGGCATTGCTCATTTTTCATCTCTCCTGCATTCAGAAAAATACCTAATGTCTCTACAGTGGTGCCCTAACTAATAGGTTGGTGGACGATGATTCTCCTCCACCAGGATTTGGCGATTGGGTCGTCTAATTCCCAGTCGCCCTTTGGGGGGGGGAGTATATATATTATTTGTACCGCCTTCTTAGCATACCTCCGTGGTGTAGTGATCAGGATACTCGACGCGAATTCGAGAGGTCAATGGTTCGGGCCTCCGCGAAGGCATTGCTCATTTTTCCTCTCTCCTGCTTTCAAAAAATACCTAATGTTTCTACAAACTTAGCACGTTAAAATTAGAATTGTGGTTCCTCTTTCAGTAAAAATGAAGTGTGGATTTTAGCAAAGCGGACTGTTATCTGCATTTTCATGTTAATTCTCAAATAGAAACTCATTAAAGTTAATTTAAATGTTATTTTCTTGTCGCATGGGCCTGGAAATAGCACTCCCATCACCATAACTGGTGCAAAGAAAACCAGTGGCACCTAATAATCAGAATCCACAGAGCTAGCTGTAGAGGTTACAGTTCCGGTGATACCTCAACAACGAGGTGAGGACCGGATAATCTATTTTTATGTAGAGGTTACAGTAAACTCAGACATTCCCAAATCTAACAGTAGGTGTCATAGGTTAAGAGAATTTTTTGTGAAGTTTAAAAAAAATGTGAATAATACATAAAGATAAATATTCATTCGTATACCTATATAGTTAAATTTCACTTAAACTGCACAAGTAAGGCTACTAAACATAACAAAGAATTCAAAAGCTATCTGCCTCAGGAGAGCGATGATTTCGTGGAGGCCTTTTTAACGAAACTAACTCATATTCACGATACATATGTACAGAACCACAAAAACCGATCATGCGTCCAGTCTATTTGCCTGGAACGAGCCCAGGTCAAACTTCTAGAATTCTGCGAGCTTAAACGTTTGGACTGCTGGCGCTCTACTTAAAGTGAACATACATATGAAAATTATAAAATTTATAAGTAAGGGCTTATTAGAAAGTATGCCACCCCTTTGAGCTTTCTGGGCCGCCAACGCACAGCTTTAGAATTTGTCCTACATATGAGAAAAGCATAACACGTTCCACTGCATCTATTCTGCTTGGACGGATTGTTTAATAATGGAAAAGCACACTAGAGGCATCTGCCTAAAGCGGAATGCTTTCGTGTAGGATCTGAGGGAAACTAGCCTGTATTTACGTTACACACAAAACAAAAAAAATAACATACAGTCATTTCATTTGACTGTCATTTAACTTTGACTGAATTAACCGTTTCATAGACTTACAAAGCACAGGTTTTCCGTCCCATAAAACAGATTGGTTTGACCGGCATTTTCGTGATTTTTTCCATGTGAAACCTGATTATGAGACGGTTTTCCTTGGGGAATACTCCACAAAAGTTTCACACTCTAGGGTCTAGGCAGATAGTCCTTTTGTATTTTGCGTATCATAATCAGTGAATCAACAAGCGATGTCATTAGTTTAGTCAAATGGCTACTACTTGATCATTTCGCATAGAACCATGAAATTTAGAGTCTTCGTAGACAGTAAAATATTTGTTTAAGATAGTACTAATGATATTGTTGCGTGTGTACTGATTTGTAATGGATTGAATGCACAAGTCGATAAAAAGTTAATAAAATTTATTCTTTTCACAAGAAATACAAAATGCTCAAATATTTCCTCGGAGATAGTCGTGCAATATCACAATATCTCAAACGTTAAACAGAACTCAATTCAAAACAGAAAAACTAATTCAATCTTACAGCGAATTCGCTACAATCAATAACAGCATTAAGTGAACAAACACTTCGCTTAAAACAACAGCAACTGAGCTGAATCAGGTATCATCACTTTATTGCTGGCATTCAACTACTAAGTGTTTTGACCAGTATATTAACAATTGTACCACATTAACATTTCTTACAAAAATAAGATGTACTGTTTATAAAGTGCATCATCGCTAAGAGGCGCAAATACAAAATGAAAAATCATGAGTTTAAATACATTTAGTAATATTAAAAGGTAAAATAAAAACACAAAGTCCTTCCAACAGAGATAATGATGAGGGTAAAATACCGCAGTTGAAGTGAATCAAACTAAAAAGTTGCATTTGATAATTTGAAGTTAATAGACTAGAAATCAAAATTAACGTTTGAAAAATAGTCTGCTGCGGAAATTCCTATTTCAAGTTTATCCGTAATAGATTTGGCAGTTTTGAATTTCGCAAAGAATTCTTTGACTTTGTGTAAGTGAATTTTTACCCGTTTAAAAAAAGGATAATTTATTTTCTTTGGTATCTTGCTGGGTTTTCTTTCTAAACCAGGCTGAAGCGTTTTGTGAGCAATTTTGTTCTTTGGTGCTTAGTAGAGAAGGGAATTGTTCGTTTGATAATGTGAATTTACTTTGATTTTCTGATCTTAAGGATTCTTTTTTTGTTTCTTGCAGCTTCAAAAGCTTTCTGAATATTTCTGGGGTGTTCCTTCTTTCTCGTACATGTGCACGTTTCGCGAAATTGTGCACATTTTAGGCATCCAGGTTTATAGTGCCAGAGTTCCCGTGAGTGCCCGTACTTCTGACACCCATACCTCTGGCACTGCATGGTTCCCGGTCTCGATTTATAAGTTCCAATTGCGACTTCTAAGCCTCTGAGTGTTCCGACGCTGAAACTTCTTTGCCCTCCTACGGATCTATTTAAGTCAACTTCGAAAACTGGAACATTTTTATCACCCCACCATCAGGTGAGGATTGCAAAAATTACTTACAGGCTTTTTGTAATATTCCTCTCCACGGTAATCTTCAGTAAAAGGTGAAAGATTAGCTCGTATGATGAAGAGAAACCAGGGCATAACTGAGCTGAGGTATTTTAATTCGGCTTTTATAAGCTTTTTAATTATTCACGAGAACATTCTCATAGAATCTATAAATATCTCGATTTTTCTGGATGGCAACAGCAATTACAAGATATTTGTTTATTAAATATTAAATGCAAGCGCTCTTGTATTTTTACTTTTCCGACGTAATTTTCTCTTCAAAAATCGTCTGTATTGCACGGGAAAATAAAGCAGTTTTAATTACAATTCTAAATAAATAGCTAAATAAATATGAAATCCGTAATGTAATAATGTAAAAATAATCCGTAATAATGTAAAATATTCTTTGAAGTAAAGATAGTCATGCTGAACGTTTTACGAAATGGTTAAGACTTTGTTTTCAGGCTTTGTTAATGAGGCACAGATAGTGATATCAATGTTTTAAATGATTTAACTATAAAAGGTAAGAGTTAATTGATTGAGGCAGCAACTTGAGGGCAATCTGCCTACGGATTGCCTTTGCGGAGGATGTTTTAAGAGAAACTGATTCATATCATTGTTACACATGGAGAATACTGCGAAACCTTCCATGCAGCTATTCCGTTCGCCGTTATTCGAAGTCAAGTCAAGGTACCAGTGTTCAGTGACTTTATCACTCAGCCAACAAACAAATTAATACTGGAAGGAATTTTGTTTAAAAACTTTTGCCGAAGAAAGAAGAAATGCCGTTTAGTCGCTTTGATAGAAAATTTTATGGTAAGAAAGATTCATATTTATCCTATGTGAAGAAATTCTTTTAAAAATGTCTTTCAACAAGTCCATTCTGCCGAAAATGTCCAATAATTTTAATCTCACCTTCTGCACTCTTCACAAGTAAGAAAATATAAAGAGTTCATTTTGCTGCAGATAGCAGATCATTAAAGATACATTTATGCTTCATGCGGACAAGGCTTCACTAATGCATTTCAAATATATATTTATTAAAAGACGCCATTTTAATTTTCTGAAGATTTAAATTATATTCGTATTGCTTATAAATTTAGTTGTGATGACATAGAGACATGATGTGTGCTATATTACCGAAATACCAACATTCTGTTGCTTTCTGCTTGCTTTACTTGTACTTTAATATAGGGGTTCAAAATAAACGTTCATATAAAATATGGACTCAATCCTTCTAATGAAGCTAAGGAATGTTTAATAAAAAAGCTTAAAATTCATGTATTTCTTTAAAATATTTTCATGATATCTCCCGTCTCGCGTGAAATAAATGTATACTTATATTATTAAATTCATTTAAAATAATAAAGTGCCCTACGTAATACGAATGATTTTTTATGAACATGTTTTAACAAGATTTAGTATATAACTTGCGTTAACAGCAACAATTGCGAAATATTTTCTTAAATGTGTCACTAGATGGCAGCACAAATTAATTTATTTAAAACTGCTGCCATGCGGCTGTGTAACGTACTAATATTCAAAGTTCTCAGAAACCCCTTGCTAACTCATGGAGATTAATCAGATTTATTCTAAGATCATTAAAATTTGCTGTTAGCCCTTAAAAATTAATATTTCTTTTAAAAATTTATCTTGCGCATTAGTTTTCTTGCTATTAGGGAAATCCTTATATATCATAGTAAAAAAGATGAAGAAAATCTTAAAATTTAAATACATATCTTAAAATACTATTTACTTAACATTTTCAGTTAATTATTTCAATTACAGTTTAAACTAAGTTAAACATGAGTCCCATTATCTTACAACTTGACAACACTTCATAAAAACTTTATTTGAAAACATATTATACATTTAGTATCAGCTAAGTATTTTCAGTAACCCTTTTTGTAGAAAATATTCCTGTCATGGTTTTGTAAATAAATTTCTGAAATATGTGATCAGAATGTGGTGTTAAAAAGTATGGTTGAGTAATATAGCAAAACACTGGCTGAAATAGATAATTTAATACTTAAAATATTAGATTGGAGCTATTTTAATTTATATTACTACATTTCCTTGAATTTACAGAACTGATTTAACTATTCCCCTTTTGTCCTTAGAGTGATAAGTGCAGCAGTTGGGATTAAAGACTGTTATATGCCGCGTAGAATTAAATACATTCGATTTCAAAATGTACAAAATAATGTAAAGAACCAGTATTTTACGGTGAAAAAAGCAATTAGTTTAGCTTTTAGCTTTAAAGCTTTTCTCAAACGCGTTGCAGTGAATTACTTTTAAATACAGAGCACGAATTTATCATATTTTCTCAGCAATATTTTAATTTTGCATAACTTCCAGTCTTAAAAAATTAGTGGTGCTGCCATCTACCGGAAGTCCGCAAATAAATTTCATGTCGCTTTTGCTAGTCATGTGCTGCCATCTGTTGGAGATTTTAGATTATGATAAAAATTGATTACTAGATGCGGTTAATTGCTCTCTTTAGTGAAATTATGACATCTCGGCTTGGAACTTGAATAATTACATCAGTAAATAAATCCAAATAAACAATTCTCAAATGTTAACAAAATTTTGAACTGCACAAAAAGAATGAAAATACAGTTAGTTAAAAATTAAATTTTTAAGTGGACAGTTTATAACTTTATTTTAAAATAGAGAATTAAAATACGCAAAAGCTTAATCTCTGCTTATCCTCAAAATAACCGATTGATGATTTAAGCAATGATTTTTCATTCATATGAAAATAATAATCTAATATTGGGTGTAAATTATTTCGCTTTATATTTCTGTGTTGTAAAGAAATGCTTCATACATAAATGAGCGTATTCGTACATAAATGAGAAATAATTGCTATTGTAATATGGAAAATACTTGCTATTTATCGTTTAATCTTTAATTTTTTTCTAATACTTATTTCATATTCAGACTTCATTCAGTGGTTTGAAACATAGTGGTTAAGTATTACTTATTAATTTAAATATTTTGCTTAACTTACTCTAATGATCAGCTTCATATATGTTGCTCAGTCTGAGTTTTTTGTAAATTTTTTTCCTGTTTTCCTTAGGAAACCTGATGTAAGTTGTGACCAATGTTTGGGAATATGTACGCGATATACATTTTTTATTCAGTAAAACGACTATGTGTATATGCAAGGGAGGCAGGCGAAAATTAAGGGTTTGTTTTGGAGGACTAATTTCATATACCATGACCACAAAAATCTTTACGCGGCCTTCATTTTAGCAGCCATTTGTCACAGACATACTTCGAAACAAAAAATTGCTTTTAATGACAAGAATGTCTATAGCTTGTTATTCTTAAAGAAAAAAAAAACTGCAAAATATACATTTTTTTTTATGTAGTTAACCTGCAATTATATTCATTATAAAACAAATACTACAAAACTGTTTTACACCCCTACGGCAAATTTGACCGAGATATTTAATAGTTGAATCTTACTCATGGGTCACGTCATGGTCAAACTGAAGAGTTAAATGTTTGCATTTGTACGGAATTAAAAAAGAAATATCAGTTCAAAGAAAAGTTTCTGATGTTAATAAATTAATTGAGAGCAATGATATGCAAATCCTCATGAAAGGCATTGATCAATTTAATTTTATTCAAAAAGGAGGTAAAATCATATGGAAGGAAGAACCTTATGTTCTAAAATCTTCTGGAATTTGTGTTCCTGAAAACAGTGACTTCAGTAAAGTCATGCAGGCAACTCATAACATTACTTGCATAAATTAAAACTAAAAAATATTTCTAATTTAATGCATTTTCTTTGCATAATTAATAGACTAAATTCTAAAGAAATAAAAACACATGTGAATAGAAACGCAAGTTAGCATTTAAAGTCTCTGAAATTATTAGTGGGAAAGTTATTTTGGCAGAATATACAAAGAAATTTACAAATTAAAGAGTATTACAAACTGGTAAATCACAAAAGAATACTAAATGGCATTTAAGGAAAAAAATCCATTTTTAGTTATTTTAAGTTATTTTTTAATAGACTCCCCCTTTAAGGCAAACAGAAAATGTCAAAAATCTCAAATTTATTAAATATTTCGGACGAATTTTTTTTAATGGGAATCAAAATTTTACTTTTTAATGAGTTTAAAAAATTTCATAAGTGTAATCATAGGGACCTGAGGTATGTATAAAAAGTTAGGTACAATGGAGCCTGGGCTCAAGAACATATTATGTGAACAAAAAGAGCCTTGGATGACGAAGGGGTCTAGGGTTACGAACACTTTAGTCGGCAACAAATGATTTTCAAAGGTGTTTTCAGATAACTAATGCTGCATTATTAACACTCCAGAACTTCCTAAAACTTTTTAATATTTTCCTTTGAACTCTTTCACAAAGTAGTAAATGACTTACAGGACCATGAGCCTGGCCTTTTGGAAATTATGGTTAGATTATGTTGCGGGCAATGACTGAGAGCTTTACGCTTTGTTTTATTATCTACGGCATTTATCTGTAGGCTGGGCCTTGGATATTAACAATGAGCACAAGCAGAAGTTACTGGAGAATCCTAAAAATGAGCTCAACAAAAACTGCAACCACCTCAGAAGCAGAAACAAAAGGACGATGGATGAAATTTGACGAAGGATGATGTGGGGAATTTGTTCAGAGGTAGGCAAAGGTGAAAAAAAATTATCATAGTTCTTAGATCCGTGATTTTTTTTTTTTTAAATGGCGTAAGATGCAAAGTTTTGACCTTGGTAAACCAGTAACAAACTGCAGAATATGAGTTTTCAATAACAATACTATGTTTAATTTTGGAAACATTTCAAAACATAGAAAGCAACAAACCACATGGGGCAAATGTTAAGTGAAATGAAGTGAACGTTAAATAGAGTGGGCTAAGAAACTAATAAAAGTTTTAAGAAAATACACCAGTAAGACCTGTATGTTAAGGAATTGCTCATCTGAACAATAACATCTCTTTCTTGTCTTTCTGTTCATCATTTTCGACTTATGCCATTCATTTTTATAAAAGTAACACAATATTAAAGTTTATCTAATTTATTTATCTAACACTGTGGATCTTTTTTTTCTCGGGAGGGAGCATTAAATTCAACAATGTCCATTGTTTTTGTGTTATGAACTACTACGCATTATTCTAAAGTAGATAATTATCTGTAGTCCAAGAATGGATTAATCTACTTTGCATGAATTTCTACGGGAAAAAAAATTTAGGAACATTACGAATGACTAACGGCCTTCAGGAACGAATTAAATTCATGAACCAAGGTTTCACTGTAATGTCATTTTTATAAGTGTTTTCCTCCTACTTTTAAGAAGGTCAAAAACATGAATATTTGCGTCATTTAAAACATTTTTGTAGCTCAAAGTGTATGTCTACGGACCAACGGTTGCGAAAATAAAAGCCGTGCAAGAAGTCTGTGGACACGATAAATAATCCATGAACAGGAAAACGACTAATTGCTTCAAATACCCTTAGACCTACCTGCAAGTCATGGGATCCAAATTTAGCCCGATCGTAAGATTATCGTACGATTTGCCACTATATTGTTTGTTGGTGGTGAAAGAACGCGGTCTAGGCTTCCAGAGTCTTAATCGGGCTATGATCGTGATAAAAGTTTTTGGAAAATCTTTGATTGAAAAGAATTCTAAGCTTCTTACGTTTATGCAATCCAAATTTAAACAAAAATCTATGGTAGCCTAGAAGTTTTCTTAAAAATTTAAACGCACGCATTAACTTTAATAGAATATTTAACTTTCTTAACTTGAATGCGTAGATTTCAGCAGACAGTTTAGACGAATAAAATTATTTCGAAGATTATTATCTTAAGCTACAGGAGATTGCCAGAACAATGAAAGAGGTGGAGATAATAAGGTACTTTACCCAGATAAAGAATAAGGAAAGGCACAAACATAAAATCTAATGTAACTAAAATATAAATGTTAATATTTAAAACAAATTTAGGGGGCAATTTTTTTTAGATTTGCTTTAGATGATAAAATTCATTGACAGAGACATTCACTGACTTCAAATAAAAGAGTAAAAAAAAAGTTTGTTGTATATACATTTGGAGTTACAAAAACGATTTCAGAAGTCTCACCAAGCTCATACAGCTGTTCATCAACCGCAACGAAGGTTATGAAATGGAGGTTCGTGCTCTCGTCTCCTTCTGGTGCCTGCATACAAAGAAGTATAAATGCATGTCAGAACTAACGGTAACCAGACATTTTGAAAAAAATTCGGAAAGGAAATGAAAATACATTAATATTTTTTAAGGATTTAAAATAAAGTTTCTTGAGGGTTTTCGTGACATAGAAGGGAAAAAAATAAGCAAAAAGTAATGAAAATTATCTTCCAAGCAAAGAAAGACTCACCTCAGTCTGTCCTTCTTTAGCGAGGGATTCATGCACACAGCACAGTGCCTGAAAAGAAAGAAAATTAAGTGCCAAGAAGAGAATTTATTTAATTATTTTTTAATCAGGTGTGGGCAAAAGCTGTTTTTTAGTCATAAAATAAAAAGCGCAAAAAGTAAAAAAAAAGTATGATGTCATTATAATTGCCAGCATATTATTATTATTGTACTCTAGAATCTGCCTGAAAGTAGGTTTGTTAACATCCGTAAAATTTAATTTGGAGTCCAAAGTCTTGGAGGCTGCTTTCGCATTTTCATCGATTTGGATAATGAAGGTGTCCTCTATGATTCAGTGAGAAGGCAATCTGTAGGGCCAAGGTCAGGGTAATACTCGGGATAGGTTAACATTTCCCAGCAATAGTCCAGCAGTTTTTGTCGAGCGATTAAATCAGCATGTTTCGTATTGTAATACAGCATGAGATCTGGCATTAACATGGTGAAACACAACACCCGTATAACTGACGAGTGCTAGCCGCTAAAATATTAATTCTCCTCTCTAACTAGCCAGATGTATTTAGTATAGATCAGTCTTTATAATTTGGTTACATTTCAGGTGAATACTCCTTTAACTTCCCACAATACACTTAACTACTTGTTGAGATGTTGTCTTCCTTTTGAGGTTGATGGCATAATTCTGCAGCTCGATATGCTGTAATGCTTAACAATATGATGCAAACCCCTTTCTTATCTTCTGTTATCATTCGTTCTAAAAATGGTTGCATGTAACAAGAAAGCAAAGAAGCAGAGTTACTTTCGCTCGTCTCCCAGTGCTTTCCAAAAAGCACATTAGAGCAATCTGATCGAACTTCGTGATAAACCCAGAAACCTGCATTTGTCTTTCGATTGTTGTTCTGAAAATCCATAATGTTTCCGCTAGATTTTGGACGGTTAGATATAGTTCATCTTTTGCGTTTTAGTTCAGAACTTCATCAGAAACGACTGATAGACATCCAAAATTTTCTCATTTATACATTTTTTGTCTCCATCGAGGCAAATCTAAAACTAGTTGTGACTATGTTATCAATTACGTCCTTTTCATATACTTGCAAAAGCTACGGCATGCTTAGTTTGCAGTTTTGCCTTTACGAAATTCTTACAATAAAAATATCTGAGCCACTATTTATTACAGCCATTTTAAAAGAATAAACCCATGATTTTGGTTGAATACTGATCTTACGCTGATGAACTCAGTGTCGTTGCATGCTTCTTATCCAACATTTTGTTTACAAAATATCTCGATCATTTTGTGTAAATTTAAGCGTTAATCTCCTATCGGTTTGTATGCATAAAACGAGTATAATTTTTACATGCATATTTTAACTATCCAAATCTGTTTTCGAGATCTATCTGTGTTTCCAATCAATATAAATCATCTATATATTTAACATTTCTGACTGCTAAACTCATTTCATCATTTTCAATTTAGGCGACTTTCAGTTACTCTAATTTTGTTAATGAAAAAAACAGCAACCACTTTAGCAGTATTCTTTCACTAGTTACCGTCATATGCATCTAATACACCATTATCAAAGTACCCCAATGTTAACCTCGTTTCTAAACACTGTTTTAAAATTCCTACATAGTGTGATGTTCGGCATTTTAGTACTTGAAACAGAATATGACAGTATATGTGCATTAAATCTGCTATAAATACGGAGAAAATTGAAAATTCACTTCTTTAGCAAGAATTCGATGAAAAAGTTTTAAAATATACACTAAAAACGCTACTATAATACTGAGTCAAGAATTTCAGATATATCAGCTGAAGGGAATATATTAGCTGAAGATCGTTCTGCATATATTTCACTAATGGAACACTATAGAACAAGAAACTGTGGAAACTGTTTCGAGGACGCTTATGTTACCAAGACGGACAACTTATGCCACTGAGATTACTTAAAGGGCCTTGCTCTGTTACATTAGTCAGCCGGCATTAGCCACTTTGCTAGATGAAGTTAATCGCGCAATTAGAAATTGAGCCAGTGGTTGATTAGACCAATTATTCTGAAGTCTCCTGCCACTAATCTTTTTAAACTTTAATATTTAGCTTTGTGTTATTTGCATCTAATACACCATTATGTTTAGTACATCTAATACACCATGGCAAAGTTTTAATTTGTACGCACAATTCTGCTATTGTTAAGTTCAAAATTTGAATACAAAGATTTATTTAAACATAACAGACTCTGCAGTTTACACAGACGGTGCGATAACTCCCTTGCCACTCTAAGTAGGGTTAAGGACTTTAACACAGAGGAGAAACCTATCGTTTAATCAGTTATATAAAATTAAGCGAAGACAGTCTTCTAAGGGAAGAATTCCATAATGGAGAAATTTCAAAAGATACCTTCCTCGTATTCATCTTATACGAGAAAAAATCACGAAAGCCACTGTGCAGCCACTTAACCTCCGGGTTCTTGAGGTCGAATCGAATTAACCATGTTAAACAATCTCATTCGTTTAGGCACATGTACTCCTGAATATAACAGGAGCTAATTACGCTATTCTTCTGACCAAGGACCAGAGGTAGCATGTTCTGAAATCTGTTGGGAGCATTAAGAGCAATCAGTTTTCTAAGGAAAGTTACAAATAATGATGAAATTCTGCATTACAGGTACAGTAGATTGACAATTTGTTATAGAAAAGCATTTCAGATCTATTCAGATCTATTTGCATTAGCTAAGAAATGAGGGAAAGATTTGGTATTCACCTCATCGAAAAAACTTTCAACAGGCAGACACTGGAGATCGAAGTGGGTAGATATCCAGTCATTGTGTATTTTGGTTGAATACTGATATTATAACAACTTCGTTCTGCAATAAATATAATATAGATGCTCAACAATTTTCACTATTGAAGGGCCTTACCCCCTCTGTTGCTAAAAGATGATACTAGGTTCCAAATAATAAGAAACATTTATTTCATTTGAACCCTTCCTGTTAGCCATCTGTTGTGCCTCTCACATACTTCGAGAATAAGTCTGGCAACAACTGTAGTAGAAAATTTATGCATTGCTGTAATGGCAACAGCGCACATATTGAAGATTTTTTTTTAAGCCTGAAAATTCGGTAGGCGAGATAATTGCGTTAGGAAACTGAGTTTTGGCTGTGAAATGAAATGGAATCCGCTGCGGATATTAGTGATATTTATCAAATTGGCTGCGCTTCAGAAGATGAGGACACCTATGTTTAGATTTTGCGCTGTTTAAATGACAAAAGTTGTCTCAAGTTTAGTAAAAGTCACGCTGGACTTATTCTCGTTGTTCAGATAAGTGCAATTTCATGCTGTTGTGGTTATACATAATTTGCAAATATAAATTTATATAGAATTATTTTAAATACATCATCGAAATTCGGGAAAGGTATTTAAATCTGTAGATGCTGAGTATTCATTGCTATGTCGGAGCCAGTTGCAGTCATGTATGAAAAGTAAGAATGATTTGCTCACGACATAACAAAATGGCAAGCCAGCCAAGATGCGAATCCTGATAAGAATGTGCTAGGACTGTTATATTAATATAGTTGAGAAAGTATTGTGTTTATCATATTATATTATATTATCATAGAAGTAAATATTTAACTTAAGTCTTCTTTGGAAAAATTATGCATTTTATCATCTGCAATGTTGAATTTCGTAATAGCATTCGAATTAGTTTCGATTTATTGTGTATGGATGTTATGACCTATTTTTATTAATTTTCATTATATTGAGTTATATTTTTGGAATTGTTGAGTAACAATTTTGAGGATTTGTCGGAATGATGATAAAATTACAGATTTTGAGATTTAAGTGGGTCTGCACTTAAAGGAAAAAAAGGATGTTGATACGCTAAAGAAAAAGCGTGCAGCGGCACGCAAAGCTTTCACTAGGACGGTTAAGATTCTAAAAAGAACGAACTTCAAATTAAAAAAATTGATGGGCAATTATTAAGTTACCTTACATTTTTGGGTCAATTTAAGATCCACGAGGATAAGGAACTTGACGTTGACAAATTCCATTATTTAGCTCAAAACATTTTACCAGGAACTCGGGCTAGTGAGTTGATAGATAGTTATCCTTTAACAGCTGAAAATTACCCAAAAGCCGTTTCTGCCTTTAAGGAGCGTTTTGGCAGCAAGGAATTTTAACTGTGTGAGGTAATAGTTAAAATTAATTATCCAAAACGTACGCTTACAGGGGAAGGATCGTTTGCCGCTAGTGTCCCTGTTTGACAAATTCGAGTCCCACCTCAGATCTCTAAAGTCTTTAGGTTTAGCCCTAGATACTAATTGGTCCTGGTTATATCCCATGGTCGAGTCTTCCCTTTTGGCTGAGATGCTTCGAGTATGGCAGAGAAGCATTTTGTTCAGCATCCAGGGATCACGTCTCTCAAATCTCCTGGAATTTTTGCGAAAAGAGATCGAAGGAGAGCAGAGAGTTAAACTAGCCAGGTCTGGATTTGAAATTTCTTAAGATGAACATTCTAAAGATGTAAAAGTTAAGACCAAAAATCAATCGCGAGAGAAGCAAGTCCAGTAGGTATCAAAGAACAAAAATGTGTTTTTTGTGGAAAATCTCACGAAAGCAAAGAATGTTTTACAGCTCGATTAATGTGCTTAAAGGAAAGATTAGACAAATTAAGAGAATTAAAATGTTGCCTTCGCTGTCTTAAACCAGAACATTTTGCGAAGCAGAGTCCACAGTTTATTCAGTGTTATTTGTGTAGGCGATTTCACCCTATAATTTTATGTCCGGAGGTATCAGAGAATAATGTGGAGAATAAGGCAAAGCGAAAAGAGTCAATAACAGTACAAAGTACAATGTCCTCTCCCTTACGTATGAATGAAGTCACTCTTATGACTTTCTGAAAAGCACTTCCTCTGAGAATTTAACACATGCGTTATTTGGGGGAACAAGGGCTGAGTTAAAAATTCACAAGCGATGTTATATAAGCCTGGTTGAGAAACGCAAAGTGTACTAATTTAGTTTTATGGATCAAAATAACATTTGTGGAGGGATACCACGCATTACTAAAGGTCCATTATTGAAGGAATTAAAAAGACACCGAATTTGGATTTCAGATGTCGGTGAGGGTTACTCGGAAATAGAAGTCCTCATAGGGAGGGATATTTATGGGCAAATACTTACTGGTGAAGTAATTCAGCTGGAACGTGGTTTGACAGCCATCAATACTAAACTGGGATGGATGTTGTGCGGGGAATCGAAAAGAACGATTATCCAAAATTTTGAGGGTACTCCATCTATGTTAGTAACCAGTCTTCTTATTCAAGACATGGAACAGAAGCTGTTGTGTAGATGTTAGAAACTATTGGCATTGCAGATGATGCGCAGAGCATTTCCAGGGTCGCAGAAGACCAAGTGCACAAGAGCAGTTTCTTAAAGGCCTCCGCAGAACCGGAGATGGTAGATATTGCGTAGGTTTACCTTGAGCTCTAAAATTCCCCTCTGAAATTCCCTCTAACTTGCATATTTCAGAAAAGAGGCTCTTTGCTACTACGAGAAATTTAAGAAAATTAAATAAATTTGATGAATATAGTACGGTATTTAAAGCATGGCTGTTGGAAGATGTCATAGAAATTGCCCCAAAATCAGTAAAGTACGACGGAGGCCATTATTTAGCACACCATCCTGTAATAAATTTAGATAGACTCCCTATCAAGATTAGGCCTGTATTCGATGCATCAAGCAAAGTCGTTGGTTCGCTTTCGCTAAATGATTGTTTGATAAAAGGTCCAACCCTTGTAGAAGAAATCTCAGCCATTCTAATGCGGTTTAGGGAAAAGGCAATCGGTGTAACATCTGCTATTAGGCGGGCCTTTTTACAGATTGAGGTAGAGCGTGAGGATCAAAATTATTTAAAGTTTTTGTGGTGGGTAAATAATAGAATGGAAGTATTTCGTCCAAAGAGGGTTGTTTTGGGGTTAACTAGTAGCCCCTATTTATTGGCAGCTGTGATTCCATTTCATTTGTCCCATGTTGCACCTGAATTCAAAGCTGTTGAGAAAAAACTTGCCAAATCATTTTACGTTGACAATTGTGTCGCATCAGTCGATGATGCCGAAGAGCTAAAAATTTTTATGAGCCAGTCGATTACTATTATGGCAGAAGCCAAAATGGATCTTCGAATGTGAACTTTTAATCACTATGGTGATCAAGAGCTAGCAGCTGAAGATAGTGATCCAGTCTCCGCAGCTATAGGCTTGCAATGGGACCGACGAGATGACAGCCTTACAATATCCGTCCAAAGAGAAATCGTTAAAAGAGACTTATCAAAAGGGAAACTATTGTCTCTAATCCATGTTGTTTTTGACCCGCTGGGTTTCTTTGTGCCCGTAGTATTACCTGCGAAATTAATTCTTCAAGAGGTCTGGGCAACAAAATCGAAGTGGGATATGCCATTACCAGATGAACTTCAAACAAGATTCACAAGATGGCACGAGAGGTTGTCTAGGCTTTCCCGCCTTAAATTACCTCGTCGCATAGGTTATGGAAAGAAGGATTCGTGCACTCTACACGTTTTTTTCAATGCCAGTCAAGCCGCTTATGCAACCGTCATTTTCTTAAGGAGTAGGGAAGAAGACAAAGTTTTCGTGAAATTCGTCATAGAAATATCACGCGTATCGCCCTTAAAAAATAACTATTCCATGTTTGGAGTTGCTAGCTTGTGTTCTAGGTGCAGGCTTGGCAAGGTATACTGTTGAAGCCCTGTACTTAGTTGATGCTCCGATATGTTACTGAACAGACGGTACTGTGGCTCTTACCTGGATTTTTTCTCTCCTGCCATTAAAGATTACTCAGTTTTCGTTGTATTCAAATCATAATAAAAGTCAAAATCTCGAATTTCGTTAGTAAGCTTTACCCATGTTTTTAATAGTTGAAAAGTCAAAAAAAAGTTACACATTGGCATTTTTTATACATTGCATTATGCAAAGTATAGTAACATAAGTTAGGTTAGGTAAACTAATCATGGAAGAATAAGACGGGTGTTTGCTTATAGGGAAGGATAACTTCGTGGAGGATTTTTTAAGGGAAACTAGTTCATACTCACACATGGGAAAAAGCGTCAAGATTCACATGTAGATAGCACATTCATCTCGACTTGACTCTGGTCGAATTACCAGTGTTTAGTGATTTCCGTGCCATTTTCGTGATTTTTCTTCATATATAATATAAGGTGAATACGAGGAAGGTATCCTTAGAAATTTCTCCGTTATGGAATCCTCCCCTTAGAAGATTGCCATCGCTTATTTTTATATAACTGATTAAATTATAGGGTTCTCCTCTGCGTGGCCGCTGGTGAACTAAAATACACTAGGAGTATCTAATATTGAAATGCAAATATAAAGATGTACATATATATATGTACAGTTACCTCGTCCATCTCCAGTTCTTGTCCCCTTTCTTCTGGGGACATTTCTTTGGTGCGTTCTAAGAATTCTTTCAAAGATGATCCATCATCTGAAAAAAATTGTTCCAAGTTAAAAACTAAAAAATACAGTGGACAAGAATGAAAATTAAAACGGCTACATTTAGTTGTGAAATTACATATTTAACTTTAAAAATACGTTATATAATGCATTCAGGCACTATATAACATAGTACTTTAAGCACTGATACACTATAAGATCAACCACCAAATATGAAAGTTACTTAAAACAAAATTTACATTTCATGAACATGTTAGTGGTAAAGGTCTATTTGACCATGTGATCAGTAATTTCATTCAGTAATAATTATCATTTCCAACAAAATACAGGAATCAAACTGAGAATACGGAAGAAGAATACATAATTTCCTTATTCAAATGCTAATTAACTTATAGATCAGAGATTAACGCCTCTACTATATCAAGGGATTGTTAATTACTTAATTTATGATTTGTTTAGTTTCATTACTTAATTTTTCATTTATTTAATTAAAGATAAATTAAATAATTTAAAATTTTATTATTATTATTTTGTTTTTAAACAGGCGTTGAACTTAAATACCTTAGTCTTACGCTGATGCTTTGCTATATTTGTCAGACTCCATGAAAATTTAAAACTGCAACTATAGATTAAAATAAAAGGTATTTAAACCATTACTGAATTCAAAGAAATCAGAACAGGTAAACAAAACAAACTTAGGCGCCAGAAAAGCCAAAAAATGTTGGCCGACGACGGAAGCAAAGAACAGCATAAACACAACAGGGCATGGACTTCACGAGCTTCTAGAAGTATGCAGTAGGCAATACACACCATATCTCAACAAAGCGTTCCAGAATTTAGAGTATTCCGACGTCCTGGATTTCTCTGCTCGATAGCGCGATGCATGGCATCCCAAATGTGTTCTATCACTTTCAGATATGTAAGACTTAATTGGGAATGGTAGAACTTCAGGCTCAGATTAATACTCTTGTAACTATAATATGGCATCTCGACAATTGTGTGGAAGTAGTTCTCTTAGATTAGCCTCAATTCATCTACATGAATGCGATACATATACGAGTATCTCATCAGAAAGAAAACGCATATAGTGTTGACAGATATATGTAGGTACAGATCATTCACATATATATATAGATCATTCAGAGATATACGTAGACGTACCAGAGTTTCGGTGACTTTCAGCTAAACGAGCCCCATAACATCACCATTAAATCTGAAGTACTTAGCTTATTTAATTCTATCGTTTTCTCTGAATATTCAGAGTAAGATGCATGTTTTTAAATCAATTTGGAGTTTAAGATTAGCAGATCTTAAGAGGAATTTTCTTTATGTTGTTTATCTGAGTGTAATTTTGTACATTCCATTGCAGGTTTGCAAGTAAATTAGATATCAAATGAGAATTAAGTAACAAATACATTGAAACTAGTTGGTGTTTTAGCAAATTTTGAAATATGTTATCATAGCTTTTCCATAAATGATAATCAGTACCCCTCAATTTTCGCTATTTACTTGAGTTTGTCTAAACAGAGTTCCCTAATAAAGTATTCCTTACTTTAAATATGGAAGTGTGATATACTAAGTTAATTTTTAATACTGACAATATTCGAAACATTGGTATAGTTTCACTGCATTAAGCTAAGAATCGTATCCAATAGACATCAGCCTGCCAGCTCTCTTTTCATTTACATGAAGTAGGCCCAGCAGTGGGCTGTTAGGCCATAGGCGTCTGCGAATTCAAAAAAATTTCAGTTTTTTTCAGGTTCCTGCTGGATGCATATGCTTTTAAAAGCCAACTAAACGGCAATTAATTAAAAATCTGTTTCTTTGTTTAAATAAATGGGAAACTGTTTAAGAAAGTTTGTCTATTATAAAAAGCACTATATATTTCTGAAAACAAACAAAAGGTCTACCTTAGTTTGGAATTGAAGTTGGGAAGTGCAGACATAAAAAGGACAGTGGAGACACTAGCACAGATACACATATATTCAAAACATAACCACAGATGGTTCGGATATAAATGTATTCAAAACGTAATCGAAATTGATCGGTGTTTCTTAATAATTTTGGTTGAAAAAACAATAGGTAATTTACGTACATTGCCCACTGAATAAATTTAACAGTAAGTGAATAAATGACAATATGAAGAAACATTTTAAAAGATTTAAATTTGCATATATAGAGTACTTACAGATCAATCAGTGGATTTTCCTAAAAAATTTAAATAATACTTGCATTAGCTGACAACGTAAAATTTCGGATTTACGTAACAAGTGAGTTGAAACTTGTGAAAAATATAGAAAGCCTATTTGGCGTCCATCTTTCGTATTTTCCGCAAGAGTTACGACGGAAGGATATGCTTTGTAGGATGTATCAGCCTTCTCCTGTCCTTGACTTACATCGATGGCGTCAAATTTATCATCGATCGGCTTCGTCCTTGAAATCGAATATTTTAAACTCTCTCTCAACTAATCAAACTTCGGAAATTTAAGAAGCACAAAGGAATCCGATCTTCAGTTCCCCGTCTTTTTTCATGGCGCGGAAGTTCTCATTGTTTAGAATAATCGATATTTTAACATATTTTTTCTGTGCTAATTAAATCAGTTACTTCTACTCTAGGGCTTATGTAGAATTTTATTCTCCTCACGAATATCTATATAATCTGGAAAGGCAGTGGCGGATTGGCCAAAGAAATCGGCCTTGGTAGGAAACAATATGCGAGGCCTAAGGCCCCATATGAAACGTCATTATACATATATATAAGTTATCGTTGTCATAATCATCATCATAAATATTATAAAATAAAATATAGCTTTGCATAAAAGTAACACTTTATTCATATATATACGCAAATAAACTTCGAACAATAAATAAGTGACTAAATAATTATATAAAAAATAACCGTTGATTCATAATTAGCCATTTAAATTTTTTTTTAAATTCCAGACGCCTGGGCAAATATTTCATCCATTATAACTTCAGTTTTTGCTTTAGCCAAAATATCCTTCTCCACGTTTATCAACAGCAATGACTTCAAATTAGCTGTCTTCATAGTACTCCTCAATCAACTTTTTATAATTTTTAATTTTGAAAAAACTCTTTCGCATTCAACTTGCATTACAGATAGGGTAAGTACAAACTTATAAGCAAAAAAGACATTGGCGTACGCGTTACTATATAAATTATATAATCATAGAGTTATATTATTATAAAGTTAATATTTAATTATACTTCAAGTGTAATTTATATACACACATTGCATTTAGCTTTGGATGAATGCTCTTTAACAGATATCTCTCCTCCTGACTCAGTATCAGATTCAAAATAATGATTTTCAATTGAATTTTTAGTATTTCTCAGTTACTTACTAGATTCTGATATTCATCCTTAAGATTATCAATTGTTACAGCCGCATAGTGCCCTAATAATATAGATAAACAGTGAAAAGTGCTCGGCGATAATGGCTTCGAAACGTTTGGGAGATCGAGAAGAGATGCCTTTTAAACCTGTGTGGGGTGACTGGCGGCAGGTAGGGCCTCTGACTCCGTATAATGATTGGTATATTTGTGAGGTTGCGTAATACTTACTGCACTTTACACTCAAAATATGTTTATTACAATTACGAGCAGCTATACAAATATATATAATTCATGGATAACATAGAACAGTTACTGAAGTGAATTACAGTCCTCGTGATGTAAGGATCCTGCCAACAAGGGTCTCTCTAGCCCAGAATTCAAGAGCCTTCTGGAGTGTTGTTCGGTTGGAAAAAATCTACAGACTGAATTAGCTAAGCCTCCTTAATTTTTCAGTAGTATTTTAGATCCTCTGATTCGTCATATCTAGAACGATATCAAAGGAAAAACTAGATCATTGGTTCTTCAACCCTCCTGAAATCAATACGCTTTGACGACACACACAGTGCAGAACGTTAAAATCTCTTGACACTGGTCGTGAAGTTATATGAAACCGTATCTCATGTGAGTCTGAGTGCGATGTGTGGTCCGCGCATCTATGTCTCTTCACGCACACGGCTTTCTCGCCGAGTCATTTCTGTCGATTCGATCGTTCGAGTTTCTTGATCGGCCCGAAATCGCTCCGGCCCACCGGACATCTGCCCGGTCGCCCGCCGGCCCTATCCGCCACTGTTGAAAGTTAAACCTTGTAAGCAAATTTGCGGATAAAATAAATCAGGGTATCTATATAAATTTGCAGATTTATTGCACGCAATAAACAGAGATACTTGATCGCACACTGGAGCTATTTTCAACTCCTCTTTAGTCTTTAAAGCTTAGGTTAACGGTAATATATAATGTCTGAAAATCGTTACTTATTAAATTTCGATCAGTGATAACTAACGTTTATTAAGAATTAAGAAATAGTATGTTTTTTAATCTCGATGTGAACATTATTTGCTGATCTTAACAGAGTATTCATCCGCAAGTCTCACCTTTACTAATCTCGTTAAGTCTCATAAAATAATACCTTAATTGTGACGTATGATTTCGACATTGAAAAATGCATGAAAAGAGAAAAAAGATCTCCTTTAAATTTCATAGAACTAATTTAGGTACATAATTAATCTCCTCACCACTATCACATGCACACTTGAAATTTAGTTATCCAAAGATGTTTAGCATAATCATTTATTTCAATGTATTTCTCCTGACTATAGAACTCGAAGCATTTAAGACCAACTTGAACCTACTAATTGGAATTTTTGAAATAAATCTAATTCAAATCAATTATTCTGCTCTGGAACGAACTAACTTTTGAACTTTCATGTGATTGTATATGGAAAGGTACGAGAATAGAGTTGACGCAAGAGGTTTATCCTTGGACAGGTAGGTAATAGAAAGGATAGTGTTCGGAAGCAACAGAGCTTTATCAGGTTGAAAATCTTTAGAGTAACTTAGAGTTAAGAGAAACTTGTTCCATAGCTATTTGCATGAAAATGCTGCCACTCATCAATCGCTAGGATAATATGGATTATTATAACTACTGCTCCCATTTATGTATCCTTTGTTCATAAATTTCCCTTAAGCAAAGTATCCTAAGGAGCCACTTGACAGTTTCGATAAATATGGGTACATATTAAAAACTGGATGCCTGAATAAATCGCATCTGTATCTAAGTGCAACCAGGGTACTAGTCCAGCACTCGTACCAGTGGCATAACTAGAAAACTTGGTCCCTTACGCAAAAAAATTTCCTGGGCCCCTCTCCCAATAAATTTAATGTGCTTAAAAATAAAAATTTAAAAAATATATGAAACATTAAAAAAAATCAAGGATTCCATGATCCAGTGTTTTCATAAGGATTTTTTTCACATTTGTATTAATTGTTAAAAAATAAAAGCATGTGCTTATGGAACCATTTGAAAGGTATGTACGAGTAACATGAAGAAAAAATAAAAAGGAAAATATTTTCCCTTGGCCAACTGGTGAAACGCAAATTTGCTTTAGCCTGGGTATTTGACAACAGGTGGTTTTAATCAGTTATTTAAGACTTTTTTGTGTGCGTGCGTGTGAATGGTAGAGACAGAATTTTCTCTCTTTTCACTGAGATACATACTGGTAATAAACGAATAAGTCTATATAAAAAAAAGGAACATGTCGACGTAAAGTACAGCATTAAGAAAAGGAAGAAAGCGTAGATTTGCGGAGAGTTTTGTATAAAATCCAAGAGGTTTTACATACTAATATGTTTTTAATTTTTATATAAAATCTGCGCCTATCCAAGTTTTTCGCTTAATTCAGCAAACTTATAAATAACTGGTTATATTATAAACTGATACGCAAGATAATTGATAAACGTACAGAAAAGATATTACATTAATATATAGTACTCTGTGATTTGCTCAGCTTACGAACATGACTTATGCAATAATATACAAATAATTAACACTTCAACTTCATTTAATAAAAATAGGTTTTCTGTACCAAAGGTTTTTGTAGGATCAAAAAGCAAAAATCAGTTAGTAAAAGCTGTTATATTTTTATAGGAGCATTAGTATTTATGATTATTGTTATCTTTTTTATTTGCGTCTTAGAAAGCTATTTATGTCTCAAATTAATGACCTCAGATTTCCAATTTTTACATTGCTTACAAATTAAACCGTATCAATTTTTTTATCTCAATTATTAATTTATTAATGACAAAAATATGAAAATTAAATATAATGTATGAGAACATATATTAACGGATGCTATTTATGTCTTAGGAAAGTTACGCAGTGGTGCCGAAATGAAAGAGAATAATGTAAAAAGGGATTTTATGTGTGAAAATCGTATCATTTACTATTAAAACGTGTTAATTAAGTTTTTTTAGTTTGCCCTAATTATTGAAATATTGAAATAACGAGGAGAGAATTCTTTTCTGAAATATTCCATTCGTTTGTGTAGTGAAAAAAGCAATCAGCGTTCTTTCATATGTTGAAATGTAACTCCTGAAACAGCTAAATTCAGCTAAATATTGAATTTAGCTTTTCCATGTGCTTTCATGTGCTAAATTATTAGGGCAATGAGGCCACTGATATGTTTAATATTTTCAGTAATTAATTTATCGAAATTTACGAAGTAGTATATACTTTTAGTTATGAAATGCCATTTTTATTATCATTATTATATTACTATTGATGATTTCACGTACTGAATGCTGTGGAAAGTAGATTAAAAGCAAAAGCAAAGTAAATTGTAAAGTTTCATTTCAGATAACGATTAGAAAGTACTCCACGAAGGTGTTCTTCCCCTTAGATAAATAGTCCTCGAGTTCTTTAGTATTATATAATAATTCAATTCAATTCCGTACAAATTATTGCTCATTAGTGAATTCTACGCCTTAATGTTTCACGTTGTTAAGATGAATTGTATTTTATTGCATTTTTTCAAACGAAGGGAAATTAATATATTACTTTTAAAATAAATTTAATATCTCTAGAATTATCTTTTACAGATTAGTGTGAATTTTCGGTTCTCATTTCAACTTTCCGTTAGAATAAGCGCGCGTTTCAGCTTTATGGTAATTTGAAGTGGAGCCAAGTTCTATTTAAACGAAAGGTAGAAACCTTTCAGTGTGGGAGAGCTTTTAGTCTCAGACCACTGTTACTCTGTTCAACGTTCGCCTGACCAGCTAGTATTTAAATTCTAAGCCGTAGCGCTGTTACGTTATTACTTATTGAAGTAATTCTAAGTGCGTCAGTATTAGTTAAATCTTGCTAAGCACCATTTAGTTTAGAGGCCAACCTCGCGTTATAGCTCTGTGAGCAACGACTATTTAATTTCTATTTAGCTTTAGTTTAAATTAATTTGATTGTTCATTTTAGACCCCAAGTGCGGTCTTTATTTTCTGTATCCCTCCCGAGTTGGTAAGTGGCTGTACATAATTGTGGTTTAATAAAAGAGGATTTTAAATCCCTCTGAAGTGTAGTTCTTCTACCACTCAAGCACAGTATTCTACCACAGAGCATAGCTGCATTCAGCTTCCTGTTCAAGATCAGGACTTCACGTTTCACGAAGATGTTTGCCAAGAATATGCACCGAACACGCAGTCCTGACAAGTTTATAGGCTGAGAAACACCACAGGAGTTTGTTAGCCTGTAAATTACGCATTACTCTCTTCTCTTTCCTAAAGCGAATCACATAAATTCAAAAGTAAATCCTCAAGCATTAAAATATGCTTAGCAAATAAGATATATTTTACGAGTTCTATGCCTTCAGATTTAATTCTCGATTAGGGATTTTAAAGAATTCTTAACCTGCATTTTATCTGCAATGTGAGAATATTTTGAAAATTTTTTGATATGAAAAATTGGACAAATATTGATTTCCTCATTATTTCAAGTAAAAATATTCATCCATTCCATTTCCTTTCCTTCATGAGTCAAGAAGTAATGAATTTCGATGAATTTAACGAAAAAAGCAATTTACGCAGGAAATTAACTGAAATACACAGTCCAATCACATTAATGTGACCACCACGTACTTTCCATGTCAGAGTTAAATAACCAATCACAGAAGGCAGGTGGCAGCACAGTGCAGTTGAGCGTATATAAAGGGTGTGTGAGGGCTTCGGAAAACATTTCAATCGTTGGCGTAATGCAGAAACGAAGCGATTTATCCGACTTCCAAAAGGGCATGATCATTGGCTTTCGGGCCAAGGGTGGAAGCATTTCCGAAACGGCTGAGTTTGTGAACTGTTCGCGTGCCGCCGTGGTAAAAGTGTACCGTGCATGGCAAAATGGGACTGTCCAAAATCAACGACGTGGCAAATGTGGTGCACCACGGACCATAGATGACAGAGGCGAACGACGGTTGCGGAGATGCGTTCGGGCAGATAGACGGGCTACCGTTGAGCAACTGACCACCAAAATGAACCAAGGGGCTACCAAAAGTGTCTCCCAAAGTACTATTCAGCGAACATTGCTGCGTCTGGGCCTCCGAAGCAGACGCCTGGTTCGTGCACCTATGCTGACTGCTGTTCATCGACGGCGAAGGCTAGAATTTGCACGCCAGTACAGCAGCTGGACGTCCACTGAGTGGCGACAGGTTGCGTTTTCGGATGAATCGCGTTTTATGCTCCATCGGACAGATGGACGTTGGCGTATAAGGCGTGAAACCTCTGAAAGGAACCACCCTGCAACCATTGCCGGAACGGTCCAAGCTGGAGGCGGGAGCATTATGGTCTGGGGAATGTTTTCCTGGCATTCTCTAGGTTCACTGATCATTGTGGAAGGCACAATGGATCAATACAAGTACGCATCTGTCCTTGCGGACCATGTTCACCCCTACATGCGCATTGTTTTTCCTCAGGATGATGGCATCTTCCAGCAGGACAATGCGAGGTGCCATACAGCTGCCAGTGTACGTGCGTGGTTCGAAGAGCACCAGGATGAGTTTACCGTCCTCCCCTGGCCAGCAAACTCACCTGACTTAAACCCAATCGAGCATCTGTGCGACCATCTCGATCGAGTTGTTCGCGCCATGGATCCTCAACCGCGTAATCTAGCGCAGCTGGCCACGGCATTAGAGTCGGCATGGCTCAACATCCCAGAGAACACCTTCAGGGACCTATGTGACTCTTTTCCTGCACGTCTCGCAGCAGTCCGCTCTGCGAAAGGTGGTTATTCTGGCTTTTGACAGATGGTCACATTAATGTGACTGGACTGTGTATTTGGCCGCTTAACCCTTAGACACAGACGTGGGGTCTGTATGACCGCTCCAATATTCTAGAACTGCGAAACTGCTTATAAGTTATATAGTCATTCTTCTCCTTTTCAGTACTTTCAAGTTAACATAAAATATAATTATTCCTAATTTTTATTAAACCATATCCATTAATTTTTTAAAATAATTTTTAAAATTGGGCCGCGGTCATATAGATCTCACCTCTGCGTTTACGTTACTTTTTTTTCGCAATAGGGGGGATGGTTTTATTACAACTTGAGTCATTTCAGCAGATGGCCTGATAAGAGATAGCACCAAATTGAAGAAAACTGATTTTTTGATGGAGTTATTATCAGGATTAGTGAAACCACATATGGAATGAAGGCTTCAAAAGCCAACTGTGAACCAAGAAATAAAACTGTGCATTCAGGAGGGTCTAGGAGTTTCCAGCGGAATCTATTCAACCCAGATGTAACTGATACCCTTAAAAAGTGTAGAACGTGCTCTCTTTGTCCTCCTAGACTGAGAAGAAAAATCTATGTTTGATCTATGTTTCAGGTGCAAGGATCCGATAATGAATGTGCCAAGAGAATTTGCAAAAAATTGTGTTGAAAATGCTTAAAATAATGTGCTGAAGTTTTATCATATTCTTTATATATTACATTTTTTTCACATTATTTTATATAACCCAGATTCTATAGATGAAAAATTTATTAAATAGTTTAGTTTGTACGCATTTGCAACTCTAAAATTTTTAGAACTCTAAAATTAATGCATTAAAAATTAATTTTTAATGCATTAATTTTAGAGTTCTAAAAAGAAATAATTACTTCAATATAACAAGCAAAGTGTATTAATGCTTATATGATAACAAAAGTACATTATTTTAAAATTTTATATTTTTAAAATCCATAAAACAGAGCGTGGTCTGAAAGACCCCTCCTCTGTGATTACGTAACAGAAAATGAACGTCTGTATTTAAGGGTTAATGCTTGAGCATCTGAATGAAACTTCGTGTTCTTAGCCTGTCGCATAAAACTTCCGCCTTTTTTTCCTGACCTTGAATTCATTCAAAGATCCCTAAGCTGAACGGTTAGGTTATTCAGTTATGGCAAAGCACACGAGGGCTATCTGCCTAAAGGGAGGGATGCCTTCGTGGAGGACTTTCTAAGGGAAACTGGCTCGTATACACGTTACACATGGGGAAAACCACGAAAACGCCCATGCAGCCAGCCCGTTCGCGGGATTCGAACCTCGGACGGAACTACCAGTGTTCAGCGTCTTTACCGCTCGGCCGCTGGTAGGTCCTAAGCCGAACGGGAAATCTCTCCTTTCCAAATATGGTATCATAAATTCTTTGCGGCATTTCGACATTCCATTCCCTTTTGAGTTAGGATTGCAAAGTGAGAAGCCTTTCCTTTAGGAGATCGCCTTTAATAATTTTCAGATTAGAGACTAAGGAATACAAAGGAAATTTTTCTATTTTCTGCTGACTCCTATCCTTAAACTGGGGTAGATCACGAAGTTAATATTTCATAGTCGAATGATGGCATATTAACCTTTGCAAACACTGAATTTAAGTGTTTCATGTGCTTCCAGGGTCCCCCTATCTGCGTCATATAGGGAACTGCGTCACTACACCGCAGATAGGGGGCCCTTAAAAACTTAAAAGACGACGAATTCTATTCTGTATAGACATACCCTATATAACTTTGTAGCATTCATTATTTTAATTAACCAAATTATTTTTAGTTTGAACTTTCCTATCGAATTCTCAAAGTTTCAGTTGCTGCCCGAATTTAGCGCGAGTGAGATATTTATGCAAATCGCGTATATCTATTAGCAGTTAAAAGGCAGGAGTTAACGAGGGGAAAAACAGAGCCTTGGATTTATCGCCGTAAGGCTGTGCGCGCCAAGATTTCCTCTGTCTACTGAAAGTTCGCCTTTATAGGCATTTGCAATTACTAGTGTTTGCTAGTGAAATTCGCATTGTTGCATTTCACTAAGAGTAAGCTTCCCTCGCCGTCCTACTTAGAATTAAGTTAGGGAATTGAATTTGTTAACACACTTTATTTTCATATTATTTTAGTTCAGCCCAAGTAGTGGCTTACTCTCAATTTGAAGAGTTGTAAATATTTGAATTAAAGGGTCACTTTTAAACCCTCCTTCTGACTTTGTAGTTCTTCAACACTAAAGGACATAGCCTAGATCTGCTCACTGTCCTCCACATAAGGTTTCACAGTTTATGCTCACGAAAAGAGTCAAGAGATTGAAGGAGAAACCTTACACTGGCGCCCGAACAACTAAAAGGATGGAAGGAAGTTGGAATATGCCTACTACATCCCAGAATACAGCTGCAATGCCTGATGGATTTGGATTCATAGTGGAAACCATCAGAGCAGCCATGAAGCCGGCAGTAGTTTTTGATGCCAGAGGACCTGTGAACACATTCCTGGAAAAGTTAGAAGCGCATTTTTTGCTGTATCCAGTTCCGGAACATCAGAAGGTCATATTAGCGACAGGAGCATTGAGGGGCCAAGCAGCGACCTGGTATAAGTGCATCGGAAAATGTCTGCTGGGAGAACCAGGAACGCCGACTTACACGTACGAGAATTTTAAACTAGCAATTTTGAGAGCGTTTCCTGTGGTTAAAGACCGTGCGAAACTCGAAGCTGAGTTGTTTAGCAAGTATCAACAGCGGGTGGATGAACTATCGGAATTTATTTTGAGAAAAATACAAGTCTTTAAATTATTGTATGGCACGAGGCCGGACCCGGAGATTATCCAGATAATCCTGCCCAGATTGTTACCATCGATACAAGATTTCATGGAGCTAAGAAATCCCGTGACGCTGGACAAGCTGTTTGAACTCGCCGTACAATTCGAGAGCCGGCGAGCGGCCGAAAATCAACGGAGACAATCGTATGAACAGCGGCTGCAGGGGAACCAGAATGCCGAAGGAAGAAACAGACGATGGCCGAGAACTACTGGTACCAGTCAAAATGCGAGCGGTCAACCGCGCCAAGTACAGCGCCAACAAAATAATTCCAACTACGGAAGAAAATCATTCTCCCCAGGCAGAAGCCAGCAACAGAAGAAAACACCCGCAAAGCATTTAAACTACTAAGGAATATTGCGGGGAAGGGGGTGCAATGTTCCGAGGAGAAGAAAAATCCCTCTGAAGTACAGCTAAATACGGTCATGGTGAGAAACATTGAATTACCGAGACTGCAGTTACTAATTAACAACGTACCCGCTACAGCTCTGTTGGATACCGGCGCTCAAGGAAGCTGTTTGGCAGAAGAATTTTTTAAGAAGCACTTTCGTAGATATCGTCTGCATAGCGTGGAAGGAATGAAGGTGGTAGCAGCCCAAGGAAAAACGTGTCAATGCATGGGAAAAATCGAGCTGTACATCAAAATCGGCGAAGAACAAAAAAAAATTATGTTTCTTGTAGTGAAGAACCTCCAAGCATCGGTTATTTTAGGAACAGATTTCTTTGCAGCTGTGGATGCGAAAATCGATTTTGAAAACTCCACCTTGCAAGTAACCATGGACCCAGTTAAAAAGAAATCAACACCTCCCCCTGAAGTGGATTTAAGCCATCTAACGCCCGAAGAACAGGACAAGTTTCGGGAATTGGTAAGTAATTTCGCTGATTTATTTGATGATATTCCAGGATTCACCCAGATCGTAGCACACGAAATTAAATTAACTACGGATGAACCTATACGTCAGCGTCCTTACAAGTACGACAAAGTTAAGGAGGAAATAATAAAATACCATATTGATGAAATGTTAAGAAACAAAATAATAACTCCTATTTCTAGTGCATATGCGAGTCCGGTTGTTTTATGTAAGAAAAATAATGATTTGCCGTTAACTGATCCATTAAGGTACAGGTTCGCTATTGACTACAGAAAGCTTAATAGTATAACAAAATTTCCAACTTACCCACTTCCGGTAATTGATGAAATTCTAAGAAGTATTAAATCAACAAAATACATAACCACGCTAGATTTGACATCCGGATATTTTCAGATAAGCATAAAGCCGGAAGATGTTCACAAAACAGCATTCATAACAAAATACGGTACATATGGCTTTTTGCGTATGCCTTTTGGATTGTCGGGAGCCCCGGCCACGTTTCAGAGGTGCATGGACAAAATTTTAAGGCCGGTAATAGGAAAAAGTACATTTATTTATCTTGACGATATAATTGTTACTTCAGAGTCGCTGGAAGAACATATTAAAGACCTTCGAGAAGTCTTTACTCTTTTGAAAGATGCAGGACTTAAAGTGAACATTAAGAAATGTAAATTCGCGGCAAAAGAACTCAAATATTTAGGGTACAAAATTTCTCAAAGGGGGATCGAAACAGATAAATCTAAAGTTATAGCAGTGAAAAATTACCCAATTCCGAATACAGCCAAAAAGTTAGCGACTTTCTTGGGTATGTGCTCATATTATAGAATTTTTATTAAAAATTTCGCAGAAATTGCTGAACCATTGTTAAAGTTGAGAAGGAAAAGAGTTCGTTTTGCGTGGTCTTCAGAAGCAAACGCCGCGTTTGAGAAGTTAAAAGAATCTTTAATTAATGCACCGGTTCTAAAGTTCCCAGAGAAAGACAAGGGTCTAGAAATTTATGCAGACGCATCAGATTACGCAATCGGAGCCGTGTTAACACAAAATAGAAAAGCGATTGCCTTTTTTAGTCGTACATTGAATGATACGCAAAGAAATTATTCGGCAACGGAGCGTGAAACTTTAGCAGTGCTCGCAGCTGTTCAAAAATTTTGTGTATATTTTGGGAGTTCTCCCGTAACAGTATATTCAGATCATGCGGCAGTTACCAGATTATTTTCAGGAAAGAATCTTTCGCCACGCTTAATTCGGTGGACCCTAAAGTTGCAAGAATTTAATCTCATTATCAAACACACACCGGGAAAAGACAATGTAGTGGCCGACGCATTATCTAGAATAAAGTTAGACGAGAACGGCGAGAAAGTAAAAATAGCGATGCTTCAGGCAAAGGTCATTGACTCTCGAGAGACTGTAATAGAAGAAATTGCTAGGGATCCCGAATTCGGAAATATTTATAATTATTTAAAAGACCCAGATAACTTCCAGCATATAGACATTAATGCAATACGAAGCAGAGCACAGAACTATGAAATCATTGATGGTCTCTTATTTTATACTAAAGTTACGAATCAAAATAGTGAATACAGACCAGTCATCCCGGCCAAATTAATTTTAAGTATCTTGCAAGAGCTCCACGATTCGCCTGTCTCGGGCCATTTTGGAATTAGAAAAACAATACAACGCGTACGCGAGGCGGTATATTTTCCGCAATTACAAAAGATAGTTAAAAATTACTGCCAGACTTGTCACACGTGTCAGATAAATAATGACGTAAATTTCCGCCCGGCCGGGTTATTAACTAGTATTGAGTCTAGGTTCCCCAATGAAATAATTGGTATTGACCTCTTAGGCCCCTACCCCAGGAGTCATGTAAATAAGGCACGATTTTTATTAGTCATTGTGGATCATTTCAGTAAATGGGTTGAGTTGATACCACTTAAGCGGGCTTCAGCAAAAGTCGTTGCAGATTCGTTTTTGAACAAATATATTTTAAGATATGGATGTCCAGCGAGGGTGATTAGCGATAATGGTCCCCAGTTTGTAAGCAGTACATTTAAAATGATGTGTGACAAGTTGGGCATTAAGCATATGAAAATGGTACCCTACCGCCCACAATCAAATATAGCGGAACGGGTAAATAAGAATATTGTAAAATTGATTAGAAATTATGTGCAAAAGCACCATTCTAACTGGGATGACTGCGTCGAAGAATTTGCATTCGCCCTCAGAACGGCTAAGCACGAGACAACGAAGAAATCCCCCGCCGAATTGTTTTTGGGCAGGAAGATAATGACCCCCTTAGATAAATTATTTTATGTGAAAGATAGAGCGCCGGAATTTCAAATGGGTGAAATAGAAAAAATGTTGAAGGAGGCAGAAAAGTGCTCCCGGGAAGCGCAAAAGAAACAAAAGATTTACTACGATTCAAAAAGAAGAACCGTAGAATATAAAGTGGGGGAGGAGGTGTTGAAACAAGCCCACGCACTTTCATGCGCAGCAAAAGATAAGGTCGCAAAATTTTGCCCAAGATGGCATGGTCCTTTTGAAATTACAAGAATAGTTGAATGCCGTGCATATTTAAAGAATGAGAAGGGCGAAGAGACTGTGGCAAATTTCGATCAAATTAAACATTATTATCGAAGAACTAATAATAATATTTTGAAAGACATGTTGCAGGGTCCAGCCTCACAGAATTTTTCTAAGATTCAAGAGCCCCAACCAGGTCCCTCAAAAACAAGAGAACCCAGTTTGAAAAGGAGGTTACCAGAAGAGAGGAAGCCGCAGCCAAAGAAAAGACCACCCCAAAAAGAAAAAAGGACAAACGCTAAGCAACAGTCTCAGCGACCAAAGCGTCTAAGGAAGGAACGTCCAAATGAAAACACTATGAAAGCTCCACCACTACGGAGGGAACAGAACGGCGAGAAGCGAGCCGCCGAAGGTGCCAACCCACAACGAAGGAGCCTACGAGTGCAGGAGAAGGAACGAGCCAGTCTGGAGAGGGAGCAAAGACTTCAGCACAAACGGAAAGCGCCACCCACCATTCGTCCCAACAAGGTGTTTCTGGAGGAAAGAAGATCGACCAAACGAAAGGCAGCCCCAGAGTTTCAATCTAGGAGTAACAAGCAAAGAATAGCCCAAGCCACAGTATATCCAACCTTTCAGGAATGGACAAAAAAACGCCTAAAAGACTGGCAGAAAGATAAGTAGATTCTTTATTTTCTTTTAAAATTCACACAGTTATGTTTCTGATTTAAGTGCAAGTTGCAGATTTAAAAGGGAAGTTACCCGAGTCAAAAGCCGGTTGCCGAAAGCGTAAAGGACACGCTTGAAGGAACAACTTAATTATGCAGCGGAAGAAATTCGAGAGTTCAGTTGAAAAACTGTGAGACTTCGTGAAATGTTCTTTGTAATCCAGAACATGGGATTCATCGATTTTAGTCAAAAGACTCTCTGTAAATAGGAAATTGAATTGTGTTAATTAAAAGCAACTAGTACGTAAGTTGTATAGCAAAACTGTTGTATTATATTTTTCTATGTATAAATAATGAATGCATTTAATGTAAAACTGTTTTCTATGTAATGCATGATTTGTTGTAAGCCTTAAGCACTGGTTTTGTTTATATCGAATATTTTGGAAAAGCGTAAAGGATACGCAAGTTAAAATTAAAATGTAATGTAAAAGCGTAAAGCGCGCTAAATTAGAAAGTGAATATATAAGTGTTATTTAACGCAATGAGCATTTAAAGAAAATTTGAATTGAAGATTGAAAGAATGAATTATATGTATGAAATGCAATTGAAATGTTTGAATGTTGTACGTAGTGTTCTCTGGTTTCACACAAAAGTTTAAAGTTCATTTCATGTTAGAACCTCAGGGCATTTCAGATTTGTTTTAGGGGAAGTCTGAGGTCTTGAAAGTCGAAGAATTAACCCCAATAGAATTGAAGTCAGGTGGTAGTTGTGAACACTTGACAAAGTAAAACTGCGTGTTTTTCACAAACACCACATTTGGCCAGAGAACAATTGGGAAGTTTTAAAAATGAATGAGTGTAAAATGAATGCGTTTGGCGAAAAGCGCTAATAGAAAATAAAAAACGCGAATACCTAAAGCGCGAATAAAAGGTCATTACGGAAAGCATCAGAGGAAGGGAATGTTGTACTTTTCAGGTGAAATGTACTTATAACATGAAATTAAAATTTATTTCCTTCCAGATTGGAAGGAACCAGAGAGTTTAATCAAGCCAAATGGATGATGGATCTTTTTGATGTGAAGAAGCAAAAGGATGTAAAGATTTATTCTATGTTAAAATATCTAAGACACAAACACAGATTTAAACTAAATTTAAAACTTACAATTGTAAAGGATGGCGAATAGGAAGGAAAATTTAGATTTAGAATTTAGCATCTTCACTAAAAGCCGATTTTAGGCTACTTAGTTTCAGACTACTAAATTCTGGGAGCAACTATGTAGCATTCATTATTTTAATTAACCAAATTATTTTTAGTTTGAATTTTCCTATCGAATTCTCAAAGTTTCAGTTGCTGCCCAAATTTAGCGCGAGTGAGATATTTATGCAAATCGCGTATATCTATTACCAGTTAAAAGGCAGGAGTTAACGAGGGGAAAAACAGAGCCTTGGATTTATCGCCGTAAGGCTGTGCGCGCAAAGATTTCCTCTGTCTACTGAAAGTTCGCCTTCATAGGCAATTTGCAATTACCAGTGTTTGCTAGTGAAATTCGCATAATTGCATTTCACTAAGAGTTAAGTTTCCCTCGCCGTCCTA
>KK120757.1:108295-132919 GCA_000611955.2 Stegodyphus mimosarum | reverse complement strand
GCATTCCTTATATACCCTTATTTACGCCACTAACTCGAACGTTTATCAGTAAAGCTTCTACAAACAAATCATTATCATAAGCAATTTCAGGGGCTTCGAAAACAGAAAACTGAGTACAGCTCCGTGGTAGCTAAAATAATTTCAGTTCTAATAAGACACTTAAGAACACTCCATTCATCAGTTAAGGTAATAAATAAAAACTAGCGATGATACGTTGAAAATATTCAAGTTTTCAAGAAACATGTATACTTAAATTACTTGTAAACCCGAAATGATATCTTAACCAAACACATGTAGTAACATTTATGTAGCAATTTTTTGAAGTTTTTGTGTGTGCGTGCGTGCGTGCGTGCGTACGCGTGTGCGTGTGTGTCAGCTTACTGTTTAACCTCAATCTTATTTTCAGCAGATGTTTGGAAAAATCTGACTAATCTTCCTGAATAGCATTATTTTGAATTATTAGGCTTTAAATATGAATAGGTCAGAATGAATTTTCTAAAGAGAATGCTTAAAAGTGTTTCAGATAACTTACTGCGAATGAAGCTTTAAACACTAATTTTACTTTTTGATTTCAAGGATAAATTATAATAAACTTCATATTAAATAAATCTGGTTTAAAACTTAAGTTTCCATGAAACACAAAAATCGCAAATAATGTGCAACTGTAAACAAGAGAAAAAAAAAAGAACTCGCTCAGTTATGACTTTCATGATTATTCTTAACAGCAGAAAGTACGTCATTATTTTCACAAGCTATTAATTGTCAACATAGAATGTTGATCAAGCAACAAGTATTCTTTTCGTTAAAACATTTAAAATAATAAAACAGTTGTAAAATTTACTACAAAACTATCTCGTAACAAGAACAGAAACCTGACATTTTGACCTATATTCTATAACAAATCGATTTCCTAGTGATCTCGATTTGACAAATTGTTCGACTAAAAATACACCCCGGAAAATACGACCATGAAAAGCTGAAAGTAAAGGCCATCTCAATGACAGAAAGTCAATGATAAATATAAAAAGCGTTGATATGAAACACTGCAATGGGCTTATTCTTCTGTGCTACGAAATGGTACGGAAAGTAACACAGAATATTCGACAAGTTTCAGCTTTTCATACAACAGATTGATGCTGATACAATTTGTTACCTTCAGAAGGTTGCAGAACATATCTTCTCCGCAGAGAATCACAACGTTGTTTCTCCTAGGAGTCTTGATTATGTTAAATATTAGACATCAAGCAATGTATTAAGCGTTCTTATTAACCAGATGTTGCAACGTGTTATTCGAATGCTAATTTTTAATATATTTGTGTTTAGGATTATTGTAACTTTTATGGCAAATTAAATTTTGCCGCAACTTCTAGGAATTACTAATTTTCGAAAACATTATTTAAATACTCGAAGTTCGATGGTTATTTCAAATTCTAAGTTTCAAAATTCTAGTTTGAAAGAAACCTAGAAGATACACAGAGTACTTACATTATTTTAATGGAGTAGATACACAGATAGTTACATAAACCAGTGTACATAGCTGATCAATCTAAGATTCTAAGGAAAATTATCAAAAGAATATCGAACACTATTATTAAAAGGCAAACGTCGAACATTTTCTTTCGCAGCAACTTCCGCGCACAGTTAAAATCGAAAAGTTCCAAGTTTCACTGTCGTTACCAGTTTAGATATGAAAACAAAAGCAAAACTTAAGCATTCCCAGCGCCCTCTAATGCGTGGAAGAATATGCACTTTAGTAACGTACTGAAATGTAAGGCATAAGACGTTTCTAACATAAAAGTTCTGGATACATTCTCTCGACGTTGAGTAAAACCGATCTATGCTCGGTGATACAGTAGTAGTGAAAGATTACAAACGATCTAAGATCTTTAAAGTGCGATTTCGCCTTTGGCTTGCTAGATTACTCAACTCATAATCTAAAAAGGGGCATATGCAAAGAGTCTTTATTTTTCGTATGTAATAACAGAGCATCGATAGTCTCCTATTCAGTTTAATAGTAGTCAATCACAGTAAAGAAAAGAAATTGGAGATATAATAAACACGAGACTCTTACGAATTGTAAAAGGAGGAGTATAACTATGCGTCTAACAAAGCAGCTAAGTCATTTTAATATACCGTATTTACTCATGTATTCCACCCTTTTTTACTAATTTTATAGTACAAAAATCAAGAGGGGAAAATTATGCCAATATTTTAAGTTCTAAAGGAAACTAATACAATAAGAACGATGAAACGAATTCAGGGATGATGTAGCGGTAACTATCACAATATCATTTACTTAAAAGGTAAGGTTACTTAAAGGTACTTAAAAGAAACTTACATTCCAGTATGAATACATAATAATATTAACATTGCAATATCTGGTAAGATATATTCATTTCTGCATCTTTATATTTTGAATCTCGCTCTCCCTTATTGTTGTCCACTGCTACACCTTAGGCCTCAAATCATTCATTGCTGCACAATTGCTGTCTGCGTCATTTGCTACAGCTTGCAAATCATCTACTTCTTCATCGTTGTCATAATTTTCGTCTCGATGCAGGCTGTTTTCGCTCGTGCAATGTTTTTCAGAATAATCAGCAACTGCCTTTTTGAAACTCTTCACTATAATTGCTTCAGTCAGATACTATGTACCCAAAATACACGAGCAGATCAATTACACTGTTGGCCATAAAAACTGCTAACCAGGGAGGAAAGTAAATTATATTATTTATTGTATATATACAGTATAGTGAGAGGAATGCATTAAACTTGCAGGTGGTTCGGATTGCACAGCGGGCAGAATGCAGAACACAGAGGTGCTATCTTTGGCAGCAGTAATTCGGATGGGTATCGAGTCGAATTGAGCTTGGATGATGGATACGAATATTTCATTCCATGAGGCTTCATTTATATGCCAGAGTTCGTAAATCGTAGCAATTGCCAAGTGGTGGCGTGCTAGTCTCTCGGCAATCCACGACTAGACGTTCTCGATGGGCAAGAGATGAAGAGCACGTGAGGATAAAGCAGCATTCGAACAGCCTTTTCAACGAGGAAGGTCAGGACAGCACGAGCAATACACAATCGTGCGTTATGTTGTTGAAAGATAGTGTCACGCAGGCATCGAAGATAAGACACAGCCACATGCCTTAACACATCAGAAATGTAACGGCGGCTGTCCACATTACCGGCTATGACAGCAAGAGGTTATCAAGACGTGTACGTAATGGCACCCCTAAGCAGCACGCTAGGTTCTGGGTCCGCATGACGACAACGAATGCAAGCTGGCAACATTCGTGCTCCTGGTTGCCTCCACTCACAGATACGTCCATCATGATGCTGGTACGCAGAACTCTGAATCGTCTGAAAAGACGACGTGCTACCACTGCTATGTACAGTATCCCCCTTTGTAGCAACACTGTAGGCGCGCTGATCTTTGTTGTGGCGTCAAGGAATTTGTTTTGGTTTATCTGATTACGCAAAGCACGCGAGGGCTATTTGCCTAAAGGAAGAGATACCTTTTCCTTCTTCTACTGCGTCCCTTTTCTAAGGGAAACTGTCTCGTATCTTACATGCGTTATATATGGGAAAAACCACGAAAACACCCCTGCAGTCAGTCCGTCTGCCTGGAATTGAACACAGATCGTGCTACTAGCATTAAATGATTTCATTCGACCCCTGATGGGTAAGCAGCGTCAAGAAAAACTGCAACAATGATCGCTGTGCTAACAGTCCGTGGTGCTGCAGATGTAGGCTCACTATCTGAACGGATACATATTGTGCCTACCACCCAAATTCTTCGCTCAGGGTATGCAACATAGCTGAATGATCCCACAAGACTGAGAAGTTTATCCTCTCGGGCGTCAAAAGCTCGAGTCCGCTGAGATCCTGTACGACGTTTAGTATGGCCCTCCTGGACCCATCGATTTCATATTCGCCTGACACTCATATGATCCCGACTAACAAGAGCAGCAATGTCACGGAACGGTAAATCGCAGTCCTGTTTGCCTACGATCCTGCTGCGATCGAATTCAGTCACGTGCTGTAAGAGTTTCTCCTTACACGAGGCATAATACGGCCTTTACATAAACAACCAATATTCAGAAGCGATTTCCAATTGCGAAGTCCACATAGAAACTTGTGGAATTCACATTTAGCTGACTAAGTTTTGACCAATATTGTAGCGTATTGCCCTACGGTGGGTGGCAGTTAATTAGTTTTCCATCGATAACCCGAAAAAAATTGGAGAATCATGTATCATCATCTAGTGACACAAAGAAGGGGTATGGAATTATTTTCGATTCCGTTTCTTGCTGCTGTCGAGCTATTGACGCAGTAATCATCACTTATTCTTCTGAAAAATTTATGAGTATTTCTTCGGCTTTCAAAAATAAGTTCAGAATATTTGCCGGTGACTTGACTTTCCTTAATCCTTTCAAGAAACCCTTAACTTGACTTGATCATATGTTAAATAGAATAAAGGAAGAAAAGCTCCCTTTGTTCCGCATGAAATACAAAGTACGTATTGGAAATTCATAAGCAAAATTGCAAAAATGCCTGCTGTGCAATCTTCCCATTTATACACAATGTAGACGGTGTTATCCATATCTGCTTTGCACACATGTGCTGGAATGCTAATTATTTGCATATTCCAGCATGTAGTATCTTTCATGCATATTTTACGTTTGTTACATGCCGCCTACATGATACAGCAATTTTAATGGCGAGAAGTGTAGGAAGATTAAATAATCACTACTTGAACAAATGCAATAACATTTAGAGAGACTCGCTTTCTGAATGATTTTAGCAAGGGGTAAATTACGTGAACAATTAAAAATTTTCAGAAGCTTCGCTGTAAAGATACAGGAAAAAATACGAGAATAAATAAGGTAATTATGTGTTTTTTCATTTGAGATACCTAGAACACGAGTTCAAAACGAATCTAAATTTTTTTGGAATGACCCAGAAAAAATATTTTGAAAAATTGCTTTTAGGAATATTAAATCTGCCAAAGGCTTATTGTTTTCAAGTCAGAGTTTAAGAGGAAAATCATATGCCTTTCTTACCGAGCTCTACTTCATCTTCGGCATTAGCGATAGCGTGAATGATGGAAACTGTTCCACTGGCATTGTTGGCGTCCAGCTTCATGAAATAAACTCTGTCGCTGACCACTTGGCCTTCAGCGTCGATAGTTTCTTGCTCGCTTTGACAATATTCGTCATGCTGAAGAAAAAGATGAATAAATTATATATACTTAATAACAGGAGCAGAATACACAAGAATGCGACATTCTGTGCTCATCAACAGATATGCTCTAAGTCGTAAAGCGAAAAAACTCTGCAATTGATTTTTAAGTAAATTGGCCCTATAGCAATAAAACATTATGGTAGTTTAAAAAATGTAAGAGTTACGCCGGAAAATAAAAACTACTGCGATGTTAAAAAATTGCACTTAAATGATACCGAAGATTATAATGTTAATAAAGAGATTTTGCAAAATTAAATGTTAATGTGTTTAAAAATAGTATGCGATTTGTTTCCAGTTCACTAAAAAATATAAAAATTATTCGTTCTTAAAACACTTTCAGATTTCAATTTTGTAAAAATACATACTAAATGTAGTGTTTTAAGTATTTTAAGCATTAAAATCTATGCATTAAAATTTCTATGCATTAAAAAAACACTAAAATATACCTCAAGTGAATGGAATAAATAGTTTTCCGTAAATTAAAATCTAATAGTTGATTTCAAACTATTTAATTTATTTTTCAGGTAATATAGTTAATCGGATGCATTTTTAACTATATTTCTTTATAATCTTGGATTAATTAATAATCGTATAAATACTCATTTTTTAAAGTAGAAAATCGATATTAGAAAAATATATAGAATTAGCAGAAAATTTCAATTATTAGATATCCGTTTGTTCTATTACTTATTCACATTTTGTTTAATTTGAGGCATTTAAGTCATGCATGCTCTATTAATAAAAAAGTTACTTCGATTATCAATATTTTGAGGTTCGTAGACAGCTGAAAGTGTAAACATGCATTTTGGTGACGAATGTCAACTTAATTCATTACTTCAGTGTTTATGGGCTTTATCATGAATGAATCATATTAAATTATACCCCGAAATAAATGGTCATTAATACTGCATTAGTTTTAGTTCACCATGCATTTATGTTTATTTATTCAGATGCTATCAAATATCTTTAGGTATTAAATAATTGAAGACATTTGTAACATATGGAACGTTTCGCAAAATTGAAAAATTTTGAGAAAATTTTCCAAAACAGAATTTTCTTCTCGATATATAACGCACATTTCAGATATGATCTTTCAAACCCTAATAAATTTATAAACATGCATTAAGACAAATTAGTTGAACTTCGCTTTATATTAAAAACACTTGGACTTCAAGGATGATTCAAGCATTTTACAACCAACTGAAGCCATTCATTTTCGATGCTATACCTCTGCCTCAAGTGAAGCCTTTGAAGGCGTTTGACCGAGTCTTTGAGGGGTAGTGTTTCTTGATACGTTTAGTGAAAGATCATCATATCCGAGGCGGAAAGCTAACTATCAGAAGCGACAGTATTTAGACTAAAATAACAAAATATTTTCCCTCCCTGCTGTTGTTCCGAGTGGCTTCACTAGTTATTCTTTACGTCTAAATTGCTAAACGGGCTATTTTGGGCATTAGTTTGAGTAGAAAATCACGTTCGATCAACACAAAAAAAAAAAAAAACTGTTTCTAACCCATGAGGCATTAAAATCTTCCAGCTGATGAATATCATGCCGAAATCGTACAAAAAAGCAGTCTTTTCTAGACCCGTTTCGGGAGAAACGAATTATTTTCTTGCATTTGTAGCATATATTGAGTTGTGATTTTACTGCATTCTGCAATCTGGCCCTGCACATGAAAATTTAGATTTCATTCCTGAATTGAAATTTGCTGAACGCAGCATGAAATGTATCTGGTAGTTATAAAGTTTCATGGAACTTCAGAAAGTTGCAATAAAAAGTCTCTTCTAGGAGCTCTGCTTTCCGTACTTCCTTTATAAACGTCTAAGACGTACACACAAAAACAAATAAAACGCGTTTTGAAGATATAACAAATACCGAAGACTTATGGTTTTAAATAAAACCGATGCTTTACATTTGAAATTATAACAATACATTTCTTATCCATATAATTAAAGCTTAAATTTAGCCGAAGATTAGCTTCAGTACTTCAGTATTTGAGAGATATCGGAATTCCAGCCTAAGCCCAAATAAGATGACCGCCTGTATTTTCTCGTAAAGATGAACAAACTTTCATTCGGAATAGTTATTAACGCACTATTTCTTTTAGTAGGCAGGAAATCTGATATTGAGACTAGCCAAATGTTCCGCGGAAAGAGCAAAATATGGGAAAAAATTTTAACTGTTAAGTAAGAAATCCGACATGTCGAAAAGAAATTTATTAAGGAAAAGGAATCCTTAGTACCTTAACTCATCCAATCAAGTTAAATGGAAAGAAAACCACAAACATTCTTCAGAACAATTACCTTCCTTGTTAACTTTAATTTACAAATCTTACATTTATTTCATTTAATATTTATTACATACATTTTATTTAATTTATTTTTATCATTAATTCATTGTCTATTTACATTTTATTTAATTTTAATTGCTATTTATTGTTTTATTCATTTTTCAATACTTCGGAAAAAACTTCTATTGTTTTTATTAAGCGGATCTGGCATCCTGGCAGAATGAAAATAGTGTCATTTGAAGAAAATATTATTCGGAAGCTTCTGGGCAAACGATCTATAGAAATAAATGTACAGCTACGTCCTGAATAATTAAGTCATTTCTTAACCGTATAAGTGCACAAGTCTCCATGTGGCATTGCAAAAATAGGTAACAACTCAAAATCCAAATCACTACTTGTGCCTATGACATAATGCAATTTTTTTATGTGTGTGTGTGTGCGGGGGGAGAACAGAAAAATAAGCAAGGGAGAAAATTCAGATTCTTGATTTTGACAAGGTGTTGAGATGGTTAAGGAGAAACACATAAAAATTTACTATTTATTGCGTTAGCAAATGTAATCTAATAAAATATTTCCACTGTGAAAGACATTACTATTTAAATTCATTCAGTACGGGTATTTTATTACAAATTAAATACAGTAACATTTAAGGTAATTTTTCTAAGGTATTTTGTATTAAGGAATTTTTATAAAGTATTTTGAGATTTTGAAGAAAATTCATTCATGCTTCTCTAAGTAAAAAAATAATACTCACGTGTTCTCCTGTCGGAAAGAGAAGAAGAACTGCTTTGACTTTTTTCGGAAGATTTTCCAAATGTTCGTCATCCAAGTCAATGACATCGATCATCGTCCACTCTTCCGGAACACCTACGTTGCTTAGGAACTAGACAAAGAAAGCAAATGCCAGACTCCACAGAACCAACAATAAAGTCTGATAACGGAAACAAGACCGAATTTAACGCTATTTCCAAGACTGCAGTCTAATATTAACTTTAAATGACATAGTACGAATCCTATGGACCCTAGAATCACATTTCACGTAATGTTATTTTTGTTTACATGGATACTATTCAGCCCAATACTGTCATTTTCAGAGAAAGTACCAATGTTTTATCTTAAAATTATTTATCTTTTCTCTAAATGATTAAATATAAGATGCAGTCACATCAAGTGGAATTTAGTTTATGGACACGTTCATAGCAGTCACTCTCAAGTTTTTCACTTAGTCAATTAGAGATTAAACGTACGTAATCTTAAAATTTTTATTTATATAAATTTTGATTCAAATATTCGCTGAGATTCCTTAAGTTCATATTGAACATAATCACAATCTGCTGTTAATCATAGGGCAATTCAGACCTACCAGCGTACAGAGAAATGCAATGACAGTTAACATCAGAATTACCAGGTAATTAATGCAAGATCTGCTTTTTCTAAGAAAAATATCAAATTGTAACAGTATTTTATAAAGAAAAATGTTAAAAAACTGAGTTGGGCCCAAATGAATTCGAAATAAATGTCTTTAGTAATATCGTTAGGTATATTTTATTCACATGAAGACATTGAACAGCATCCACCGCCCTATAAAGGGATGTCAAACCTAAATGTCTAAATCCCTATTTTAAGCATTTTTAATGAAGCTTACAAAGTACAAAACCAGAAAAGCTTTGCTAGCCTTTTCAAGCTCTAATTTTCAGCAAGGGTTTATTCACAATAAATACAAAAAAATTCCAATATTCTTAAAAAAATTTAAAATTTACTAAAATCATTTATTATTATTCACTAATTGATTCAGTTGAATGAAATAAACTAATTCATTTGATTTGTTGATTAAAAATTATCCAAGTTAAGAGTCTCGAAAGATATAATCAAAGTCTGACGAAATCGGAAGAACAAACTGTTTAAGGTTGATTTATTATCTAATAACTTCAAATTGCGCCAAATCTGATGTACCGAAACTAACTCGGTGGAGAAAATTTGATGCGAAAATTAGTACAATGTATATAGATATAAACTCTTCATTTTGAAGGTTACCACAATGTATTTCAGAGTTTTTTCAAAATAATTGCAATAATAACAAGAAATATTCGTGACGTGCTGATGGGAATTAGTTTTTTCCCTTACATTTTATTAAGGAAATTTTATATTTAACAAGACTGAACCTTTAATTAGCATTATTAACAACAAGCTTTGACTCAGAAGCTTTAATAGCCAATATGATTAAGTCAAAACTTACTAAAGTTTCAATGAGTTAAACATTGCACAAATACAGAAACCTTCGTTCTAAATTTACGACATTGGCCACCAGGGTGACCATTGTTAGTACTTTCGTATTAAATCTATTAATTTTTATAAACTTTTCACACTAGGTTTTTATTTTTTAGCAGAGAGGAACATACTTTTCAATATGTTAAAAGTGGTATTCCAATACTTTTAGTCATATGTTGTACTTTTTTTCTTCCGAATACCAGCAATAAAAATGACTTGAGTTTGTTAGACAAACGAATTTTTACCTCACTTTTGAGTGGAGTAGAAGATGCTGCACTTAAGTGAGGCTGTTAAGGCCAAATCAGTTGTAATAGTATTATAAAATTGTTCTCTTCTTAACATTGTTCCCATCAAAAGCGGTAAATCTAAATTTAGATTTCGACTTCAGACTAGCGAAGCTCGAGAAAGATACATTAAGACAGTGGTCTCAGACTGGCAGTCTGCGGGCTACATGCGGCCCCTGAAGGAATTTGACACATTTCCCTTAAATTAGTTAGCATTATTATGAAAAGACTTTTAAGAAAAATATTTAAGGTTTTAATAATTGAGTGCAATTTTGCATTTTCATGACCGTTAAAAACGAATGTGTATAATGTCCCAGAAAATCTGCAAATAGAGCTAATTAATTAACACTATGATATAAATCTTATTCAAGGTTTAAAGATTTAATTAATTTTTAATTCATTATTAACTGATAATTATACAGATTTCATTCTGACTTGTAATTGATAATTATACAGACTAACTATTATTAACTTTGATTGTACTTGTCAAAACACAAACACCTTCAAATACGAATTTTAGCAATAATAACAATTGCTTTGTTTGGGAGTACATTTGTATCTGAACAGTTTTTTTTTTTTTCGAAATTAAAAATTAACAAGTTTTTAAGGGTGGGGAAACTAGATTGACCGATGAGCATCCATAGTTCGTGATAAAGATACTTCTAAGCAATTTTTCTCCAAGGTTACTGACTTATCAAAATCAAAACTCCTTCAGATTTCTTAGCTGAAAGTTGTAGTGAGAAATAAAGCTTATAATTATTTACATTCAAATACGTGTATTTTTTTTGGATATATCGAAGAAAAATTTACTGAGTAAATGAAAGGTTGTCATTTATTCTTAATTTTTGTCCCATTTGTAAATATTTCGGAATTTGTTTATTTTTAGTTTAGTAAAAAGTAAGTTATTTAGTGGTTAATTCAGCATATTAGAATTATTTCAAACAAATGTCAGTATGAAAATTTTATATTTAGCTATCAGTACGATTAAATTACAAAGTGAATTAAAGCAGAAATGTCTTAAAGTTGCCAACCGTTATATTTCAGAAAAAATTACTCTGCAAACTCGGGACTTTTTCGGTTGCATTATTTTTATTATTGTTCATGTATGTTTTAACAAACATTTAGTACATTAAAGTTTTAATTTAGTTAAAAATTTGTTATTTTGTTAAAAAACTTTCGTCCCAATTGCTGCTTTACGGTCGTGCATTCGGCCTTCATGCAATATGAGACCTCTGTATTAAGGCATTTTATGGTCAATACTTCATATACATTTCCAGATATGTTCTGTTATTAAGCAAGATAGACAATGAAATTGGAAACAAATGCTACCTAATTTGACGACATTAAGTAAAGCCGTATTGCTCTGCCATACTCTTTCGTTAGTGGCAAAATAAAATAATCTTCAACAGGTTTTGCTTCTTACGGCTTACTTAATTCAGAAAAATCCGTTAAAAATAATTTTAAAATTCTTCCTGTGTTTTCATGTGCCTAAGAATATACGTATCTGGCATATTAAATAAATGGAGAAACTGGTAGCTAAAACTATGGACTTCATTAAATGACTATAATCGGGTGAATCTTGACATTTTTATATTTGTTGGATATATGTTAATTTGTCAGATTTATGTTAAGTTCATCTATAATATTAAAATACCCTAAAGTCAGCGAATCAAAAACAAATATAAATCACTTTTTTTTGTTAAATATGAATCGCTTTTAAAAGTCTTCTAAAAATCCATTGTTTTAGATCTTGTATACTTAGTTAGTTTTATAAAGAACGGTGCAATAACCATAGAGTTTTATATTCAGTTCTAACTCTGACCGATTCCCACTTGAAAATTCCGCTTTCCTTTTTCAGTTTTAAAAAATAGTATTGTGTAACCTGAGGTTAAATTCAATCCAGGTCCGGTTCCATTATTTTCAACGGTCTACTCGATCAGTACTGTTGCCATCTTCTATGAGTTAACCCCTTGATTATTAATGGGACATATATGTACCGTTAGAAGTTTAAAAACTAGTGCTGGTTTAAAAAGTGCTTAGAAACTCACTGTAATGTATCTCAGTCGTAGAATGAAACAAGTAGTGCGTGTTTCATCTTTTGTTACCGAGATGGCGCTAAATATTTTCCCGCCAAATGCCATTTTTTTAATTATTAGTCAAAGGGTTAAATATATTTATAATTCAAAGCTAATATATCTTTATTTAATTGTCGTTAGTGACAACAATCTAACTAGCCCCTCCGAAACTCGGAGCATATTTGGCTGTCTATATCGCACGTATTTTGAATCGGCTTTCGCTCAAACCGCTTTAAATTGCACCCTTTCTAGAACCGTCGACATAACTAATGCATAACAAATGGAAGAGAAGCCCTCCAAAAAAGCAAGTCATTTTGGAGTAGCTTTTAAACAACATTGATTACAAGGGTGACCACACTCAGATTCCCTTTCTTCAGGAGGAAAAAAAATTGCTTCAGTTTTATTGCTTTAAAAAAAATCTATGTCTCCGAAGAAGAGAGAATTTGTGTCTGATCGCCATCGATACAGTTTTATTCGAACTCTGAAACCAAACTAAAGTTAATATTCTGCCAATTTTATTACATAATACAAAATATTGTAATGGAGCAAATTTATACATAAGCGTATTATAAAAGTTCCGAACATAATGAAAATATTTGTACTTTAATAATGCATAAACAATAGATCAGACAACTAAAAGAGATGAATGACAGCTAAAACAAGTTTGGTGATCGATTCTATAAATGTAACTCATTTGCAATTATTCTTGCTTCGTAGTTTATCTTTTAGACTACAGTTTGTAGTACTGCTATGAATTTTGTGACATATTATCGCGCATTTCCTCTATTCTTATCTACAAACGGTATATGCTTAAATTTCTGTAAAATTGTTTTTACTTCGTACTTGATTATTAATAATAATATCAACTGAAAAAAATGCCAATTTGTTTTATAAATGCATGTTGTGCATTATTGATTTATTTCTTAAACCTAAACATTATCTTAAATGTGACATCTCTCAACAAACGGAATAAATAGAAAGCTCCGTGAAGCAGCAGAGCCGTCACGTTGAGGTAATCGATATCAACGAAGCCAAGACCCTAGAAACCGTCTGTCTGGCAATGGCAGTATGTTCCCAACAAACATGGAGCGAAAAATTTTGTTTTTCGGAGACAAATTGTCCGCAGAGGCAGACGGATCGTCTGGACTCATTAGGAGCTTGACGAGCTAAATAGCTTCGCAAGGTTGACCAAATTAGAGCTGGATTCAACACGCACGGTCGCGATTGTGATTTTCATTATTTATACAGCGCGCTGAAATTTATTTTTTTCGTGCATAGAATGTTTAAGATCTTGATGAATAGCTCCCTCCCCTCATTTATTGAAATTGTCAAACGCACCACAGAATTAAATAATTTAAGAGCTGTTACGAAAGTGACGTCAGTTTAATTTCCCAAGAAAATTAAGGTTAGTAGAGGTGATAATTCTATTAAACTTCAACTGGCATAATGTAATCATAAAAATTTACGAAACGATTAACAAAGGAATATATGGAAGTTTATTGTGTCTTAAAACAATTCAATTAGTTGTTTACTTTTTTATTTAATGGCCAGACTGTTAACTTGCTAACACATTAAGGATACTAACTATTGTTAATTTACGTGCATTGTAATAACAATTCCAACATTAATGTTTTTTCATATCTGTATGATAATGTGTGTGTGCATTTATCATAGGAAATTAAATGGATGAAATTAAATAAAATTAAATGGATTATGCCCGTTTCGTACCTTTTCGTAGCTAATTTAGATAGCATCTGCAGTGTCAGTGAGTTGCATGGTGTTAAAAAAAATAAATAGTATAGTATTACCCAATCCTTCGTTCTTTAACGCTACTGATCCAGTAACAATGCGTGTCTAGACATGAAATATCGATGACAATATAAGCTTTACTGAAATGAAACACTAATAATTTGCAGTGATGGCGCAGTTCTTTTAGACATTAGCTCACCAGAGCTGCAGATTAAAATAAATCAGTCTTTGACACCTTAAAAGCTTGAAAATCAAGAATTCTTCATTGATTTCTTCAGGTATTATATGAAAAAAAATTAACTACTACTGAATTACTGGCTTTATCTATCGGAAGAAATATCTCAACAGCAATCTGCTTGCATGCTCAATGTCAATTATTAAGCTCAGAGTGAGACCGAATATCCTTTCGATGTGTGTTATACTATTCATAATGCTCAGAAAGGAACACATTATAAAGTTTTTATTAAAAGTAATTATTAACAGCAAAAGGCATAACTTAAAATATCACAGCATATTTTTTTTTTTTTTTGTATGAGCAAGCAGCACTCAAAAACCGACCGATGTTCTCTGGCCATCCTACTTTGCACAAGAAAGGCCAGTACCAGAATGCATCGGAGTTGGATTAAGTTATTTATAAAAGTTTTATACAAAAAAGTTCCAAACTGCAGCCCAGTAGGTTTCAAAAGCAAATGCTTTAAATTGTAATATTAAAAATATTCTTATATTCCAAATACAAAATTTTATATTCCAAAAATCAAAATTAAGCTGTATTAAAATTGGAGGAATGAAAAAATATTATCACAGTCTTTAAAAAAAAAAATCACGTGACCTTGCACCAAAATTACCTAGGCAACGAAGTTTCAGATTTTGGCATACAAATATGATAGTTAAATACCGATTTTTATCGATTAAAGATCGGAATCAATAAATTGACATTTAGGAAGTTTTCCACTAGCCATGTGCATCTCCGTGAATGAATTCTCTTCTGACGTAGCGACCAGACAACAGAAACGAGCGATGGTCGATACATTCGCAGACATAGAAGCAAGCACTCACCTTGTTCATAACCTAGGGAAAAAAAAGCATTCATCAATACAGCTTTATGGTGCATGGCATTTTTGAATACACAAATTCATTAGAAATTCTTTTTCATCAAGACGAAACTTACATAGTGTTCAAATATAACTGCATACAATAAAAATGCTTCGTGACAACCAATCAAAACAATCGTAACAAATGTATCTGTGCTGCACGTTTTTAGCGATTTTCGTTTTCCATTAGTAGAGGCAGCGATTTTTATCAGCAAACATTTCCTGCTATTAATATTAATCACATAATTAAAATTTAAATAAGTGCTATTCTTGTGTTTAAATGCTTTCTCAATATATACAGCGAGCAAACTCATATTTAGTTATGGAATACCGTTTAAGCATTTACCATACAGCTGGGTAATCTAATTTAAAGTTTTTGAAACTAAGAATACTGGAATGCCGCAGCGTTTTCAAAACTGCACCCCGTTACTGAGCAGCATAGTGTTTCGAAAAGATTCGTTTTTGCTGGTAATTTGAATAATAATGATAAAAATCAAACGGCATTACATCTATTAAAAATTAATTGTGCACCTCCAAAATATCTTGAAAAAAGTTTTTAGGAGGAATTTCTTTCTAAAAGATCTTCAATTGAAATAAAATGCCAACATACCACGTTTAGAAGTATGCGCTTTGTCTTAAATCCTTACCGCTTTAACTATTCGAGTCACTTATTTACAACTGATTTAAAGTCATTATTAATTTATTGAAATGTTTTTAATTTTATTTAAATAATGCAAAAAAAAAGCACAAACTCAAAACCTTTTAAAAGTTAGCTTTATTGACGTCGAATGGTAATCAAGAGAACAGCCAACTGTTCGTCAAAAGAAGAGTATGAATCTTTCAGTTTCATTGGTATCTGGAATATCAACGCCACCTAATGACAGTTCTGGACACTACAGAGTTCAGAATGCCATTTAGTGAAATCTGCCGGGATTTTCTGGCAGTATTTGCGTTACACTTTCCACAAATTAAATCTCGAAAATCATCATCAGTTCTTGGCACTGATAATCTATTATTGAAAATAATGCTATTAATAAAAGTAGTCCGGTTCAGACCTCTTGCCACATTATATAATTATGTTGACAAATGAATTTCAGGATTCAAGTGTTTTAATTCAAGTGTTTAAAACTTCATTAAATGCAGATTTCGAATTTTACTTTAGTTAAAAACTTATATTAAGCAAAAATATTTCTCTTTTTTTTCCCCCTGTTATCTTGTTACTTTTTTTTCTTTTGTTTTTGACACAGTTTGACATAGAAAATATGCCATCTTTAATTTAAATAATTGTATGAAATATATGCTTACTTGCAATAAAAATTTTATCACATAAGTATGCTAGACACATTCTTCTCATTAAATTCTGTATTATAACGTCACATATCAACATCACGTCAGAAGCCAAAGATATAGCTTATAAACACAAACACAGATGAAAAGAATTATATGCTATATAAATTCAAAAATATTTAAAAAATTACCATAGTGCAGGTTGCACCTGAAGATTGATCAAAGAAATTAGTTTTTGGGCTATAAATTTGCATTTTAATTCAAATTTTTACGATTGACGCGAATATTAGCATCGTATTAATGCACAGAATAAGAAAAATTAAGGTTATAACGGTATTTATTCATCTGCATTTGCTGGCTGTACTACTGATGACAAACAGCAGTCCATAAAGTTTTAACTAGCTACTTTTGTACTAAAGTAATGAACTTTGCATATTAGCAATACTTATCCGTGAAAATATGAATTAACTGAAATTAATTAAATTAACTGAATTTGAAAATTGAAATAAGGCTTTATATATATATTTTTTTTTTTTTTTTTTATTTATTTTTTTTTTTTTTTGTCTATCCAAATTTATAGAATACTCTTTTCCTTTTGCACTTCAAACATCTCTGATTAACTCAAGGTCACTAGACAAACAAAATTACTCTTCCTAATGCTGACGTCACGTACTTACAGAAGTGGGAAAAATGAACGCACAGAGAGGGTAGGGAAGAAGTTGCTTTCAAACAGGCTAGGAGCATAGACCTTATAAGGTCCATGGCTAAAAGTCAGTGACGTCATACAGGAGTACTCTCAGTACAGTAACCTTGGGTAAGATGTTATGAGCGCTTTTCTGAAAATACAGTGTCATTATGTCTACAGTATCATTATGTCTACACTATCTACACTACAGTATCATTATGTCTTCCTTTGATTACATAGTCAACGAGACTGGGATAAAATTAGTGCTCACGTTAGTTTCCTAGGTAAATTAAACGTAATTCGTTTAATTTTGTTGAAAAAAGTCTCTTGTATTTTGCATTACTGTAATTAAATAATCACTGTAAAATATTTGTTGAAATAAATAACGGTTAAAGCTCATCACTTGCATTACAAGTCTATAAGACCTCCACTTACCTGAATTTTCCTGTTATCCATATGGAAGGAGATCCTAATTAGTCCGAATAATGTAAATATATCATTGTAGATTTACACTGGTTTATTTTTAAACGGTATCTTTGTTATAGGTTAAATCTCTCGAATTTTAAAAAAGGATATAAAAAGAGGGCAGAAAAAGAAAGAATAATAATAATAAAAAAATAAGAAAGATGAAAGCAATGATTCCGAATTAAGTAGTTTTGTCACGAACTAAAATCTACTGATATACAGCGGCGAAAAACCGCCTAGCTGCAAGAATTTTCGTGGTTTCTCCCGTGTGTAAAGTTGTGGACTAGTTTTTCCTTTGGAATGCCTTTGCCATGAAAACATTCCTTTCTATTGGCAGATAACCTTAGTTTGCTCTAATATACAATCAAAATAGCTGAATAGGGACCTCTTCATAATGGTATCTCATCGTGAAGGTCAACAAACAATCATTAATAACGCCCTATTTAATACTTTCTTACATACCAAAGACTATTTAAAAGAAGTCTGTGCGAAGAGGTAGGTATACGTACTGTAAAGGAGCATGCCAATTTGAACAAAAGTTACGTATTTAGAAGGAGGCAGACATAGGATTCTTCTCCAAACAGCAAAAGGGATCTGCATTATAGTCCGGAAGTTATTTCAAAATTGATAGGATTTTCATCTAAATTCCAGGTTATTTACTCAAAGTTCGCTGTTTAATCTTTAAAAACTATTTGAGAATTTAGTTCCAGGAAAATTTAAGATCCTCGTGAGCGTGGTTTAACATATATTGGTAAAACTCAAATGCCATTAAATTTCGTTTTAAAGAATATAAATTTATATATAATCTTTCACAACTAATTATCATTATCCATTAATCATTCATTTAACTCTGGATCTGCTAAATGTATCTGAAAACAACCTAGTTCGCGAATTACTTTCTTGAAATGTTTCATGTTTGTCAGAATCTGTCAACTATAATTATAAATGCAATTCAGCTTTCACTACAAATTTTTTAAAATCTACTATTTCTGATTTATTTCAATTTTGCGCCAGACATGGTGTTACGAATACTTCAAATCTCGTTTTTTTTGGCTATTTATTTCACCTTTTCAAATGACTTAATTGGAGCTTAGATTGCGGAATGCCTTTGTGTCTTGAAGATAGGCACTTATAAAGTCTCATTTAAGTTCTTTAACCCGTTATTTTATGTTAAAACTTCTTTCATATCTTCCTCATATCCATTTTCCTGCCAGAATTTCTAAGTATCGTGGTATTCAAATGAGATAAAAAGACGATAGTATTTAACGGACCGTAGAATCAGAGCGTGTTCTAACTGCTGAAGGTCTCGTTGCTAATTTGATTTCCTTGCAAGCAGCATTCTGCGGCATTGCGTTTTTCTCGCCATTAGATTTGTTACGCCGAACTTCGGTCAGCCAGCTTGCGCTTTATTCTAATTGTGTAGCCGTTACTTCTCTTAGTTTTAGTTAATCCATTATCTTCAATTTAAGCCTTAATAGTTCGTTTCTGAGATCAACGAGTAGTGTTGTCTGTTCACTTTTACTCGCGTCAAATAAAAAGATCATTTGCTTTTCCTGTCCCTATGGTACTTGCAAGATATAATGATAATTCGCTTTTACTCTTAAATGTTCTCGTATATTTGATGTTATGAAAGACTCTATAGAGCCGCGGATTCATCACTGACACCGTAAAGGTGTCTATGAAACCTGCAGTCACCTTTGATACTTTATTGAACTCCAGTACTCAACTTTATTGAACAGTTGAATTCACATTTTTTACTATATCCAGTGCCAGAAGCACAGAAAGATATTATCGCAATTGCTTCACTTAGAGGCCAAGTCTCTATATGGTACAAATGCTTTGAAAAGTTTGTGTTGGATGAGTCTGGTAACGATACATACAAATCCGAAAATTTCAAAAATGCTTTCATTAAAGCATTCCTCGTTGTGCGAAATAGAGCCAAGCTCCAGTCGGAGCTATTTAGCAAATTCCAGAATAAAGTTGAGGACTTAATAGATCTTATTTTACGGAAAGTTCAAATTTTTAATTTCTTGTACAGGAAGAGGCCAGATGAACAAATTATCCGAATTATTTGCCGACGTCATTATCCCAAATTCAAGGCTTTTCCGAGCTCCGCAATCCAACGACTTTGAAAAGACTATATCAATTAGCAACTAAGTTCCAAAACCGACGCGTGGCAGAAAAAGCTCGCATGATAAGGTATGGCGAGAGCAGCGAAGGCCGCAATTTGACCAGAAGAGACAATTCGATAAAAGAAGAAAAGATTCAATAGGGAGTAGCGGTCGCTAAAATGAAAAGCTAAAGAAAAACAGGAAGAAAATATAAACTAAGAAGGGGTATTGAAGAGAAGAGGACACAATTACCCCGGAATCAAGAAAATCCTCAAAATTTTAATTAAATACAATAAATAGAGTGAAAACAAATTGGAGTTAACAGTTATGCAGATCATACTAAATAATGTCCCTGCAGAAGCATTGATCGATACTAGAGCACAATGTAGCTTTATTTGCGAGACATTTTTTGAAAGATATTTAAGAAAATATAGACTTTTTAATTTAGAAGGGACAAAAGCTATTGTCGCCCAAGGCAAACAGTGTAAATGCACAAGAAAGATATTACTGCCTGTACAAGTTAAGAAGGAACAATTAAGTGATTTTCTTTGTGGTGGAAAATCTTCAAGATGCCGTAATTTTAGGAATAGATATTTTGAAGACAGCAGAGACTCAATCTTCAGGATTCTATTTTAGAGCTAGAAATGAATACGCTGGAGAAAAGACAGAAGCAGCCACCGAAAAATGATCTGAATCAGTTGATGCCGGAAGAAAAAGAGAAATTACAAGGATTGCTAATTGAGTTTTCGCATTTATTTGATGAGTGTCCAGGCTACACTCACACAGTTAATCATAGGATAGATGCAGGTACGGGGGCCCCAGTGAAGTATAGACTTTATCGTTACGATAAAATAAAAGAAAAAATAACTGAGGACCGTATAAAAAGGGAATGTTAAAAAATAAAACTATAATGCCAATTAGTAGTTTTTAGTGATGAGAGAGATAAAAGACTGTTGAGTTCGGCCACTGTCTAGATTCGTCTTCGAGCAAGTGCCTGGACATTGAGCGAGTTGGAGTAGACCCTATTCTATATGCTTAGCGCTTTTCGATAAGTGTACGTTGCGTAATGGATTAATTATTAATATTGTTAATTAATTATTCTATTAATTTTTGTTTACTTAATGGATTAATTAATCACTTTAAAAGAAGTTCTTTTTGAAACTATCTTAACCCTGAAAATCAGTGCCTATCTGAGATTAATCTTAAAATTAATATCAAATTTTCAAAAATTAATCATTGAATTAATTATAGTATCACCTGTGGCAAAGTCTCCATGAAAGTGTCTCTTTCTTTAAGCAGATAGCACATAAATTTTCAAACTGAAGTTATTTAAATTTTTATAGTAGGAATTCTGTGGTAAAAATTTACAATTATTTTTGAAAATTTTAGTTCAAAATTATTAAAAAAACCATACACTACTTCCATGAAAATATATTTATATTCAAATTGCCACAATAATTTAGCTTTCAATTATTAACACAGCAGCATGCATCTCCATTATATGGTCAGTATTTACACAAAACGTCAAGTAATAAAGTTAAAATATTTAATTAATTATACTCAATTAGTACCAAACTGTTATTAAATTCCCAAATTCGACTACGTTTTAAACAATGCGATTAGTGTGACCCTTTAACTAATAAAATTATAAATTTTAAAAATTATAGATTTAAAAAATTAAAAATTATTAAAAACTATAAATTTTAAAAATTATAAATTTAATTATAAATTTCAGTTTCCAGTTTCATATATTCCAATTTAAATTATTCATTTTAGCAATAAGGTGTTAACATTGTGATACTCACTCAAAAAGTACTATAGCGGTTGTAGGTGAAGACATTTAATGACTCTAAAACTAATTAAAGCGACAGTTTCCAGTCTAAAAAACTTACGTCAATAAATAATAAACGTCTGCTTTATACACATTTACCTATTTTCAATAATAAACTCAATTTATTACACCATCAATTGCAAAGCGAATCCGCTTATAATGCAATGCATCAGTGGTTTTTAAGTGAAATGATCGTTTGTAAAAGAATTAGCGACATGATTTCTGAATTATTATCAAGATGAGTTTTTAAACATAAGATGTGGTTTTCTGAATAACGTACGGCATATATAAAATTTATAGTGCAATATACAATCCAGTTTGTCGAAAAAGATTTGACTATAGACAGCGTCTGTCTTAACACAGGTACGAAACGAAATTTTACTAGTCTTGTATTTATATTTTAATTTATTGTTCGGTTCTGTCTATTCTTAGGGATTTTAGATACTCTCTTTTCCCCCTTAAACTACTAATAATGACAGAACTAAACAATAAATTCAAATGGAAATACAAGACTCATATAATGATTTACTTTCGTACGTATTTTAAAATGAAGGCGCTGTATTTTCGTTTGCAGAAGGAGGTTGTATATTAATTATGAATATTTTAATTCTTGACGTCCTAAATACTTTACTGTGCAATATATAAATAAATGGTATGAAGAATAATATCTTAGTGGCATTACTAGTATATGCATAAGATTTATGTATCATCAGCCTATAAATCGCAAGTATAGCATAAAATAAAGACTGTAAAACTGCTATAAAGTTTGAATGTTGAAAATATATTTTGAATTAATTCAAGGTTTCGACAATCAAAGTCTGTGGACAAAATTCAGCAGCACTTGCAATGACATCTAGTTGAATTACTGATACATTTCCAAATCGTTCATTATTAAATTGTATTCTTTCTTAAGGTTTAGAAGTCATTTTGTGTTCTTAATCAATAATAAATTGTTTTCACCTGAGGCACTGCGAGCCCAAATGCTGAAATTCTGAAAATATATGAGGTTAAATGGAATGTTTAAATTTTTTTGTGAGAGATATTTTTAAAATGACTGCAAAAATATGAAACAAGCACCTGGTCCCTGAAAAACTGACAATGCTCTGAATCATGTCATGGATGAAAGATTCTGCAATACAAATACGAACAGCGACAGACAAACATGAGAATCTGTCAGTTACGCATTTACAGCTGCGTTACGAACCAATGAATGGCAAATTTTCTCTTAGTAATGTTGACGAATTTCAGTTTTCTGCCACGTAAAACGGCATTTATGTAATTTGTTTTATTTTTAAATCTTACTCAGAAATGTTCTGTGTCGCTAAAGTACTAAAATTTTCTTTTACTGATTGAAAAAAGTATATACGATCATAGTACTACCGAGACTAGGCAAGTCTGCTAGCTTACAAAAATAATAATTTATTTTAAAAGAGGCCCGGAAATCACTAGTTGTTCTTCACTTTTCAATCACGTAAACTAAACTAACGTTTTTCTAAATTAGAGAAGCTTCCCTCGAACAGCTATACAAATCAATCGTTTGTGGGATTTTTCAATGTACTTTAAGCAAAATGCGCTATTGTTTAGCAGTATAAACATATCATATTAATTTTTCTTGGATTTCAAACTTAAAATTACTATATGTTTGCGAAGTTTTTTTTCAATACTGATTATTTAAAGAACGTTTTGTTAGACTGACTGAAATCCTCGTGCACTCTACAAATACAATATTCTCACACCAGAAATATTGTCATTAACCATAGCACGTTTAACTGAGAGCGATAAACCACACGTAAGTTACCTGTTTAAGAAAAGAAGTATCAACGTGGAGGTTTTTATAAGGGAAACTGGCCCGTTTTTTCTTTACACATAAACGGTATTTCTTTGTTGAAATACACGTAAGCGCGCATGCAATCAACTCGTTCCCCGGAATTTAAACTCGTTTTCGACCTCGGCCACCCGAAACCGATAGTCGGATTTTGTTTATGGTAAAGCCCACTAGAGCCATCTGTCTAAGGGAAGGGATGCGTTTGTTAAGACTTTCAAGGGAAAATGACACGTAATCACATCACATTTGGGGAAAACAACAAAACATCTTTGCAGCCAGCTCTTTTGCCAGGATTCGAACTAAGGTCTAACTACCAATGCTTAGCTGTCTGTAAGGTTCAGAGGTATTTTTAACGAATGATTTTCAGGAGGAAACTGATTCACATTTACATGAAATTTTCTTTAATAGTCAGATGGTCAGTTACGCAACGTACACAAGGACTGCCAACCTACAGAGAAAAGAGTGATGCTTCAACGAATTATAAAAGAGTTGATGAGTACATTTAACATTGAAATATTAGGGTTCAATCAAATACGACAAAGCACATGAAGGCTATCTGCTTAAGTTATTACTTCATGGCTTGTATTCATGTTCCATGCTGGGAAAACAACGGAATTCACCCATGCTTAATTTTCCTAATTTGTTTCCTTTCAGACCTTCATATAAGAATATTCAAAATATTTTATATTATAATTTCATAATTAAATTATTAAAACACAAAAAGTAAAGTGTTCAAATTCGTGAAGGAGGTTGGCAAAATTTCCTGCAAGCAAAAATTCTGTATCCGCATTATTTAAGTTGGATTGGATTGGATTGGATTATCTACTTACTGCAAAGCATACTAGAGCTGTCTACTTAAGGGAGGCTGTCGAGGAGAACTTTTTAAGGGAAGCTGGCTCGTCTCGTAAACAATCATGCAAAATATCCTGGATTAGAGCACGGACTGAGCTCGTAAAGTCGAGAAAATTTACCTCTATAGACCACTGGTGGGCTTAACTTTATAGAAAAGGAACAAACATTGAATTAAGACGGAGGGGGGTACATAGAAGGATTCATTGGTTATTCTTGCTTGTATCTGCGGAAAAACAATAGAGAAAGGAAGGTACTAATTAAATGCATCCTGGGCAGGGTCATGTTTTCGCCCTTATATCAGTTTCTAATAAATGAAATAAATATTTTATACAATATCGGTGGCCAGTGTCATTAAACTAAAGCAGACAGAAAATAAAAATCATATACGGAACCAAACCGCATTTTCGTATCTATTTTTTTCGTATATGTTATCTCTTTATATCCTATTCCTTTCTATTTGCTTCGTATGTTATTTATTTTGTTTGGTACCCCATATCTTAAAATTTATTTTGTCCTTATCTTATAAAAAATAGTTAGAAAAATTAACATTCTGGCAGTTTTCCACT